>JAPYYA010000290.1:0-33990 GCA_028533165.1 Leontopithecus rosalia
AAGGACCTAAAAATAGAAATTCCATTTAACCCAGCAATCCCATTACTGGGTATATATCCAAAGGACTATAAATTGTTCTATAAGGACACGTGCATACGAATGTTCATTGCAGCATGGTTTACAATAGCAAAGACCTGGAACCAACCCAAATGCCCATCGATGATAGACTGGACTGGGAAAATGTGGCACATATACACCATGGAATACTATGCAGCAATAAAAAATGATGAGTTCGTGTTCTTTGTAGGGACATGGATGAATCTGGAGAACATCATTCTCAGCAAACTGACACAAGAACAGAAAATGAAATACTGCATATTCTCGCTCATAGGCGGGTGATGAAAAATGAGAACACATGGACACAGGGGAGGGAGTCCTACACACTGGGGTCTGTTGGCAGGAACAGGGGAGGGACAGTGTGGTGGGGGGGAGCTGGGGAGGGATAGCCTGGGGAGAAATGCCAAATGTAGGTGAAGGGGAGGAAGGCTGCAAAACACACTGCCATGTGTGTACCTATGCAACTATCTTGCAAGTTCTGCACATGTACCCCAAAACCTAAAATGCAATTACAAAAAAAGAATGCAGGCATTAGCTGAGGGGGGACTGTAGCGAAGGAAGGCAGAGTATGGCTGGGAGGCGGCCAGAGTAGTGGTAGAAGCAGGGAGTGAGACAGCCCCAGACAGTCTACCAGCATCTGTTCCCATTGGCTGCTGCCTGGGCTCTCCAGTTTCTTACAGTTGGAAAGAGACTTGTTTTCTAGGAATGAGAAGGAAGGATGGCTATCTGATGATCTGATCACTGCTACTTACAAAAACCCCAGGATATGTGATTCCCCAATTTAGGAGCTGCAGCAAAGTATCTTCTTTGACATCTCGGAAATGTCAGGTTGACCGGATGGAGAGGAGCCAGAGTGAGGCAGAGAACACAGCAAGTTTTCCAGCAGAGCCCCACGGCACGTAGAGGGAGTGTGTCTCTTGATTCATGTACCAATTACACATAGTGTATTACATTACAAGGCTAATAGGAAATAAAGCACAGCAGCATCTGTCTGTGCTGGGGCCCACACATGCCTCTGGATTGCTCAGCCTCAGCTGGCCACCTCCTAGCCTGGCCTCTGGAAGCTGAGAAAGTGGATTACATTTTTGGCTTATCCAGGAATCACTTTCGGGGGGCCAGGTACATTGAACAGCCAGTCTGTGTCGATCAGGAGACCACTTTTCTGTCCCTGTGGTTCCCCTAGATGATTTGGGGTCCAGGTTGATTTAAAGGGCCTTGGGTAAAGGAATAGAAGATGGGCCAGGCGTGGTGGCTCACACCTGTAATCTCAGCACTTCAAGAGGCTGAGGCGGGTGGATCACTTGAGGTCAGTATTTCAAGACCAGTCTGAGGAACATGGTGAAACCTTGTCTCTACCAAAGATACAAAAATTAGCCAGGCATGGTGGCACATGCCTGTAATCCCAGCAACTGGGGAGGCTAAGGCAGGAGAATCACTTGGACTTGGGAGGTGGAGGTTGTAGTGAGCTGAGATCACACCATTGCCCTCCAGCCTGGGCCACAGAACTAGACTCCATCTCGAAAAAAAAAGAAATAGAAGATGAAAGTACCCCTTGCACCATTCCCTCTTGTGTTTCCAGAACTGCTGCTGGCCATGGTACAGAGCCTGTGACTGGTCAGAAAAAGGATCCTCTCAGAGTGGATGTAGCCCTGGGGGTGCAGCCCTTGATAAACAGAGTGAGAGAGGGTTTAGCTGGCCCATTCAGCTGGTGGTCCTGTGCCTGCTTGATAGTAGGCAATCCGGGGGAGATGAGAAGGGACAGAGCGGGGTGTGGGGAGGAGAGGGGATACACCTGGAGGAAGAGATGCAGCCTGGCTCAGAGGCTGGGAAGTGGGCATGTGTATCTCCCTCTGCCTCTGCTCCGTTCCCTTCCTCCAATTCCCCAACCGTGCCTTTTTCCCACCCGTCTTAACATCTCCTTCCCATCTCCCCACTCCATGCAAGATGACTCCGTTAGGGCTTTGGGAGACAGTCCTGGGGTTCAAACGGACTCTGGAGGAAATAGAAATGATTAATAGCATAAGAGAATGTGCTCAATCTCATCAATAACTTAGGAAATGGGAATTTAAGTGATAACAGGATGCTTGGGAATTGTTTTATACAAGAGAGGGATGTGGTCGGAATGCTTTCTGAGGCAGTCACCTTTGCTCATTTTGAATTTTTTATTCGGCATGTAACTCCCTGGGTATGTCTCAAGATGTAAGTGATTCATATATTATATTTTTAAAATTCTGCAACACTGTAATACTGAGAATGAGCCTTGTGATCACTGGTAGATGGTCCCCAAACCCCTGCTGTTCTGGAACTGGAAGGCAGAGTTAAAGAAGGGCAATCTCATAGTCTGGGGTCAGGACACACAAAGGAATGAGTGTGATTTAGGGTGGCAGAGCTGGGCAGGCCAGCACACCTGGGCTGAATCTAGGTATGACACTCCCTGTGCACCTTGGCTTGGACCAGGTGGACACCAAGTTCTGCCACAAGATGACATCCCTGAGCTCCTGGGAGGGGTGTGAAGGGGAAGAGTGCTTGAATTCCAGCTCTATCTTTTATTTGCTGAGCGATCTTGTGACGTGGTCTGGCTGTGTCCCCAGCCAAATCTCATCTGGAATTGTAACCCACACAATTCCCATGTGTCATGGGAGGAACCCGACGGGAGGTGATTGAATTACAGGGTGTGTCTTTCCTGCGCTGTTCTCACGATAGTGAATGACTCTCAAGAGATCTGATGGTTTTAAAAATGGGGGTTTCCCTGCACAAACGCTCTCTTTGCCTGGGCCCATCCATGTAAGACGTGACTTGCTCCTCCTTGCCTTCCACCGTGATTGTGAGGCTTCCCTGGCCATGTGGAACTGTAAGTCCACTTAAACCTCTTTCTTTTGGAAATTGCCCAGTCTCAGGGATGTCCTTTTCAGCATCGTGAAAATGGACTCATATATCTTGTTTCATTTACCCTGCATTTCTGAACCTCAGTTTCCTTGCCTGTGAAGTAGCCTGCATATACTTCCTCAACAGGGTCAGCACACGAGATTAAATGAGATAATCTATATAAGAAAGCCCAGTATAGTGACTGCAGCATTGTAGGTATTCAAAACGTATCTTTAGATATGATGGAGGTTGATGGGGAGGAGGGCATCAGGCATCCCTTATGGGTACAGCTTGAGTAGGGAAAAGCATCGAGCAGCTTGTCTTGTTGGGTGAATTGTAAGGTGTTCATGGAGGCTGCCATGTAAAGAAGGGTGTGGTGAGAGATGGAATTGAAGAGGTGAGAGGCTGGCTGATCATTGAGGGTGTTGAATATGCTGTGGAATCGTTTCCTCTGATCTGGAGGTGTACCAGGTATTACCTGATTGTGTTTCCACTCCCAATCCATCCTCCTTTGCCCTGCTGTGTGACAGTGGAGCGGGACTGTGATCATTTCTCCTTTGCCAGCTAGCACAATGCTAGGCCTTGGCAGCAGGGGGCACTAGAGGAAAAGGCTTCTTTTCATGGTTCCTGTGCTTTTATTTCTTCTGGCTCCTAGGGCGTGGCTGTGAGCAAGTGGCTTCCACAGCAGCAGAGTACTTCCCTGCTGGTGATGTGCAGGAGTCTTAGAAGCACCCAGCCTCTGGTGAGAAACCAACCAGTGGGTGGTTTCTTGCCAGCTATCATCTGAATGTGTCCCCCCAGATTTATATGTTGAAACTTAATCACCAAGGTGATGGGATTAAGAGGTGGAGCCTTGGCCGGGCACGGTGGCACATGTCTGTAATCCCAGCACTTTGGGAGGCTGAGGTGGGTGAATCACGAGGTCAGGAGATCGGGACCAGCCTGGCCAACATGGTGAAACCCCATCTCTATTAAAAATACCAAAAGTTAGCCAGACATGGTGGTGCGTGCCTGTAATCCCAGCTACTTGGGCGACTGAGGCAGGAGAATTGCTTGAACCCAGGAGACGGAGGTTGCAGTGAGCAGAGATTGTGCCACTGTACTCCAGCCTGGGCCACAGAGCAAGAGTCCGTCTCAAAAAAAAAAAAAGTGTGGCCTTTAAAAGTGGTTCGGAATGAGAGCACTGCCTTTATGGATGAGACTGGTGACGTGGAAGGGCTGGAGAGAGCTAGCGAGCCCTCCTGCCCTTCCATCTTTTCTGCCATGTGAGGACATAGCATTCATCCTCTTTGGAGAATGTGGTATTTAAAGCAACATCTTGGAAGCAGAGACTGGGCCCTCACCAGACCTGAAACTGCTGGAGACTTGATCTTGGCCTTCCAAGCCTTCAGGGCTGTGAGAAATACATTTCCATTATTTATAAATTACCCAGTCTGTGATATTTTGTTACAGCAGCAGGAATGGACTAAGATACTGCCCATTAACCCTGGCCTGTGGCACCCTAGCAGACACTACCAGCCCCCAGCTGTCTTCGGTCACACCCTCCCAGGGCTGCTGAAACAGGTGGCCACCAACAAAGTGACTTAAAGCAACACAAATTAATTATCTCACAGTTCTGGAGTCTGCAAGTCAAAAATCAAGGTGTCTCCAGGGCCATGCTCTTTATGGAGGCTTATTTTAGTCCATTTTTTGCTGTTATAACTGAATATCACAGACTTGGTTATTTTTTGAAGAACAGAAATTTATTTCTTGCCATTCTGGAGGCTGGGAAGTCTAAGATCAAGGTATTGGCATCTGATGAAGACCTTCTTGTTGCATCCTCACAAGGTGGAAGGTAGAAGGGGCAATAGAGGATAAACTCTGAGTCTTCATATGGCAGGAGAAAGGTGGGGTAGAGAGAGAATTCCCTCCTGAAAGCCCTTCTTATAGCAGCATTAATCCATGAGGCCTCTGGCTTTGTGACCTAAGCCGCATCCATGAGGTCCCACCTCCCAGCTCTGTTGCACTGGGGATTAGGTTTCAACCTGAGTTTTAGAGGAGATAAAAGCATTCAAACCATAGCAGACTGTAGGTGGGGGTCTTCTCTGCCTATCTCTCAGCTCCTGGTTCTCCCAGCAATCCTTGATATTCATAGGCTAGCAGCTGCATCACTTCAGTCTCTGCTGTCATGTGGCCTTTTCTCTGTGTGTTTGTCTCTGTGTCTCTTTTTATAAGGACACCACTCATTGGATTAAGGCCTGTCCTAATGACTTCATTTTAACTCGATCGCATCTGCAAGAATCCTATTTCCAAATAAGGTCACCCTCACGGGTTCTGGAGGTTAGGACTTCAACACTCTTGTTTAGAGGATGTAACAAAACTCATCACAGTAAGTAATGCCCTTAGCTTGGTGCCAATGCCTTGTAAGTACTTGATAAATATTAGCTGTTATTATTACTTGTGAGACTCAAAGGAGAGACAAAATAAACAAAGTCCCTTTGCAAATGGTAAAACAGAGGGCAGTGCTATCGGTATTTTCTTTGGACTAATAGGAAGTGCCTTCTGACAAAGACGGGAGACAGAAATCCTCAAGGAAGAGCTAGCATGGCGATACTGCATAACTTCACATGCAGGTGTTAGACACAGAAGGCAGAGAGAGAGGGCAAATCATGGCAGGGCAGGAATCTTCCATCCACGACTCATGGCAGACGCTCCTGGAGCAGGGCTCAGGGTGTGGGTGCTCAGCCAGGGCCAACCAGGGCAAAGCTGGAAAGAAAATAGCCCCATCTTAGTTCTCCTAGCTAAGGCCATCTGACTGCCCCTCTACGCTCTCTTAGCTCCTCATGCTTCCAGCAATCCTTGATGTTCATTGGCTTGTAGCTGTGTCACTCCAGTCTCCATCCTTCTCATCACATGGCCTTCTCTCTGTGTGTTTGGCTCCATGTCTCTTCTCTTTGGATGAGGACACTAGTCATATTGGATTGGGCCCATCCTACTGACTTCATCTTAACTTGCATCTATAAGAATCCTATCTCCAAATGAGGTCACAAGGTCCTGTTGACTCTGCTCCCAAAATACGTTGCCGTCCCAGTTCCCTCCATCTCCTGTCATGGCTCTTTTCCAAGCCATCACCTCCTTCCACACAGACAGTTGGGACAGCATCCTCATTGGCCTCCCTCTTCTCCCCTTGCCCTTTGCCTTCCAGCCTCCTACCACCCTTTCCTCTTGCTCTCCAAGCTCCGCCTCCCTGGTTTCTCCCCAAGCTCCGCCTCCCTGGTTTCTCCCCAAGCTCCGCCTCCCTGGTTTCTTTCCGAGTATCTAACACATCAGGCTTGATCCTGCCTCTGGACCTCTGCACTGGCTGCCTGTTCCCTCTCTGTAGAAAGTCCACAGAGTCTTGACCTGGCTTCCTTCCCTCTCATCATTCATGCCAATTTCTGTCCAAATGTCTTCCCTGACTACAAAAGGAGCCCCCTGCCCCAGTCCCTCTCCCTTATTACATTAATTTCTTTTCTTCCCAATACCTTGATCTGCAATTATCTCATATTTTATGTATTTCCTTGTATGTCTGTTTCTGCCACTAGAACATAACAAGCACTAAGAGATCAGGAATTCTGATTTTCTTGTTCACTTCTGCATCTTCTTGCCAAGAACAGTGACTGTAGGAGCTTAGTGATATTTATTGCATACATGAAAAACACCACTGAGACCGATACAACCTGGAGTGTGCAGGAAAAGGCATCAGGAAGTCCAGCACCAAGTCCTTCCCACCACCCGTCCTTTGGTCCTCAGTTTTGATAAATAAGCCTCTGCCTTGTTCCTGGAACCCAGTGCCTGCTTTCTCACTTTGTTTATTCAACAACCGTTGAGTACCTACCACGTGCCATTAACTGTAACAGGTGTTGGAGAGGCAGATTTTAAAAGCACGGTAGATGGAAGCACTGGGAAGACATCTTCCTAGACCTGGAGTGGGAGGACAGCCAGGAAGGCTTCCTGGAGGAGAGGACACCCCAGCTTGCATGTGAAAGTCAGACAGACAGGGTGTGGCAACCAGGCAGCAGTACAGGGGAACAGACAAGGCTGAGTCGCATTCATAGTTGCCACCTACTCAACTTGGCCAAGCCTTGTGCAAAGCACCTGGCAAGGATGATCTCATCTGTCCATGTGGTAACCCTAGAGGCAGGTCCTTTTACCATCCATATGTGGCAGAGAAGGGATCTGATTCAGAGAGAGGTGCGGGTTTGTCTAAGGGGACAGAGCCAGTATGTGCAGGGGTGCAGGCGCCATGTGGGAGTCTGTGCGCTCTGGCTGGTACCCTTGCCTCTTGTCACGCTGTACACAAGGAAATGGCCTGAGGTCCTGAGTCCTTGCTCTGCACTCATACGGGGCCCTGCCCTCCTTCCATGAGGGCTGCCTGACTTGGGATCGTCAAGGTCATGCTGATGGTAAGAGCCTGGCTCCTGGGCCTCTTTGATGTTGGATTGTCCAACTCTTGGCTTTCCCGGCTGTTCTGGCCTGGACCCTGTGCCCAGCAGACCCTCTTTGTGATTCACTTAGGATGCTTTTGGCTGCAAGTGACGGAAACCCTGACCCAACCTGCTTCACACAAGGAATGTAATTATCTCCGGAGACAGGTGTGGAGTCCTGTATCCGCCTGCCTCCAGCAGCTGCCTGCTGTATCCTGGGACCTGTCTATCTTCATCTTACTAGACAGAGACAGGAGCTGCTGAGGCTGCCCACTGAGGTCCTCGGGCCCAAGGAACCATCTCTCTTTTGCCTCGACACAGCCACCCAGAGTGAATGAGAACCATGGAAATTTAGAGCCCCAGGAAACACGCTTCACCTGGGCTTTCACAGCCCAGCAGACCACCAGGATGAATGCCCCACGCAACAACCATCAGAAACCACAGCCCTGGGTCAGGACAGTGAATTTAGATAAGATTCTCTGGAAAGAACCTGCCAGTAACAGCACCTCTACCAGTGAAGTGACCCCAACGCTGGCTTCTAGCCTCCGACGCCAGTGAACTCTGTTTCCCAGCAGCTTATATGAATGTCTCCTTCTGCCAGTAACAGTTTAAACCCACAGATGCATATGCGGCTGGTCATAGCTGTGTATGGGGGGTTAGAATTCTTTTCGAACTCCCTCCTAACTGCAACATATCTGGAGCTACTCTTTTCTCTGGTTTGTTTCTGGTTGGTAATACCCCACCTCAATAGTACTTCCCTCATTTTCTTCTTCTCTTTCCCCTTTTCCTCCTTTCCTCCCCTCCCATTCTCTCTTCCTACCCCTCCTTCTCCACTTTCTTCCCCAACTCTCTCCCCTCCCTCCTCCCTCCTCCTCTCTGTCCTCCTCTTCATTCTTCTCCTCTCATTCTCTTCCTCTTCCTCCTCCTTCTCCCACTCTGCTTATTTTACGTTAATATATTCACCACCCACTCATTACCCACTGATACAACCCTCCTATATATACTTTTTATGATCTTCCTGAACCATTGCAGCTTCTTGAGGACAGAACTTTTCTCTGTTTTGTTCTTTGCTGCTTGGGAACCAGGTGATGCTGGTTTTAATTTTGAAAAAGTTTATTATTCATGTCATTTCCTTTCCACAGTTCATCATCTCTGAAATTGGGTTATGTGTTAAAGTCGCCCCTGGCCTGGCAGCAGTCATAAAGTAGTCGTCACAGCATGTGGATTAAAAGCAGAACTTCCAGCACAGGTGCGAGCAGCTGGAAAGGAAATCCTAAGACGATAGCGAAGCATTCTCTTAAGCAATGTGACACAGAGGCACTGAGGACAGTATTGTGTTTAAAACAAGGACAAACGTGATTTTGAATCAAAAAGTGATTCCAAAGATTTAGTTGTAAGTAGGAAGATGCTTAAGGAATATCTTAACCTAATTATTTTGCATGTATTTTTCTTTTTATGTATTCACAAGTGAGATAGGTGATACGGCTCTGTATTTAAATAATCTAAAATAACTTTTATAAATCTAAATTTTAAAGAATCTAAGTATTATGAAAGCATTGGGGTGTAGTTTAATTTGGCAGGGTTTTTTTTTGGCTTTAGTTTTATATAAAAATCATGCATCTTACAAAAGATTATAGATGAAATCAAGCGTTGGCAATCTTTTTACATAAAAGGCCAAATAGTAAATATTTAAGGCTTCCCAGGCCAGCCAGCCTCTTACAACTACTCAACTGTGCTGCTGTGTAACCATAGGTATTGCTTGAATAAACAAGCGTGGCTATGTTCTAGTAACATTTTATTTATGGAATTTTAATTTCATAATTTTCAAATGCCATGAAATATTATTCTTTTGATTTTTTTTAACCGTTTAAAAATGTGAGGAAATATTCTTAGTGTGTGGGCTGTGCAAAAATGGGCCTTTGGGTTGATGTTTGTGAAATCCTGTGTTGAATTCAATGAAAGGTGGTAAACCTGTTTTACAGATGAGGAAGTCAAGCCCAGAAGAGTCATTGAAATGTCTTGCTCAAGAGAAAAGAATCCCGGATCTGGGAGCTCTCTTAGACGTTATCTCTTTCAATTAGTTATAGGTGTCTGTGCCCACTCTGCAGACAGAGAGGCCAAGGAGCGTTTTATGTTCTGACGTTGCAAAGTAAGCTGCTGACATTGCTGGGAGGATACTTGATGTTTCAAACTGTGTTTTAAAGATACAGAAATAAGTGTACAAGTGCTGAACACAATTCAAGGCACATGTTAAAATTTTACTAAGTTGGTGGCTAGTAAGATGGCCAAATAGGAACAGCTTCGGTCTGCAGCTCCCAGTGATCAGTGCAGAAGGTGGGTGATTTCTGCATTTCCAACTGAGGTACCTGGTTCGCCTCACTGGGACTGGTTAGACAGTGGGTTCAGCTCATGGAGGGCAAGCCAAAGCACGGTGGGGTGTCACCTCTCAGGAAGTGCAAGGAGTCGGGGAACTCCCTTCCCTAGCCAAGAGAATCTGTGAGAGACTGTGCCATGAGGAATGGTGCATTCTGATCCAGATACTATGCTTTTTCCATGATCTTCGCAACTTGCAGACCTGGAGATTCCCTTGGGTGCCTACACCACCAGGGCCCTGGCTTTCAAGCACAAAACTGGGCAGCCATTTGGCAGACACCAAACTAGCTGTAGGAATGTTTTTTCATACCCCAGTGGCACCTGGAATGCCACTGATAACCATTCACTCCCCTGGAAAGGTGCCTGAAGCCAGAGAGCCAGGTGGTCTAGCTCAGTGGATCCTAACCCCATGGAGCCCAGCAAGCTAAGATCTACTGGCTTGAAATGATCACTGCCAGCACAGTAGTCTGAAGTCAACCTGGGACACTTGAGCTTGGCAGGGGGAGGGATGTCCACCATTACTGAGGCTTGAATAGGTGGTTTCCCTTTTGCAGTATAAACAAAGCCCCTGTAGCCAGACTGCCTCTCTAGATTCCTCCTGTCTGGGCAGGGCATCTCTGAAAGAAAAATAGCAGCCCCAGTCAGGGGCTTATGGGTAAAACTCCCCTCTCCTTGGGGACAGAGCACCTGGGGGAAGGGGTGGCAATAGGCACAGCTTCAGCAAACTTAAACGTTCTGCCTGCCTGCCAGTTCTGAAGAGAGCAGTGGATCTCCCAGCACAGTGCTTGAGCTCTGCTAAGGAACAGACTGCCTCCTCAAGTGGGTCCCTGATCCCTGTGCCTTCTGACTAGGAGACACTTCCCAACAGGGGTCGACAGACACCTTATACAGGAGAGCTCTGGCTGGCAACTGGTGGGTGCTCCTCAGGGACGAAGCTTCCAGAGGAAGAAACAGGCAGTAATCTTTGCTGTTCTGCAGCCTCTGCTGGTGATACCTAGGCCAACAGGATCTGGTGTGGACCTCCAGCAAACTCCAGCAGACCTGCAGCAGTGGGGCCTGTTAGAAGGAAAACTAACAAAAAGAAAGGAATAGCTTCAACATCAATAACAAGGGTGTGCACACAAAAAACCCCATCCAAAAGTCACCAACATCAAAGAACAAAGGGAGATAAATACAGGAAGATTAGGAAAAACCAGCACAAAAAGGCTGAAATTCCAAAAACCAGCACATCTCTTCCCCTCCAAAGGATCACAACTCCTTGCCAGCAAGGGATGGAGAATGAGTTTGAAGAATGGACAGAAATAGGCTTCAGAAAGTGGGTAATAACAAACTCTTTCAAGCTAAAGGAGCATGTTCTGACCCAATGCAAGGAAGTTAAGAACCTTGAAAAAAGGTTAGAGGAATTGCTAACTAGAATAACTGGTTTAGAGAAGAACATAAATGACCTGATGGAGCTGAAAAACACAGCATGAGCACTTTGTGAAGCATGCACAAGTATCAATAGCTGAATCACTCAAGCAGAAGAAAGGATATTAGTGACTGAAGATCAACTTAATGAGATAAAGCATGAAGACAAGATTAGAGAAAAAAGGATGTAAAGGAATGAACAAAGCCTCCAAGAAATATGGGACTATGTGAAAAGACCAAACCTATGTTTGATTGGTGTACCTGAAAGTGACAGGGATAATGGAACCAAGCTGGAAAACACTCTTTAGGATATTACCTAAGAGAACTTACCCAACCTAGAAAGACAGGCCAACACTCAAATTCAGTAAATACAGAGAACACCACAAAGATACTCCTTGAGAAGAGCAACCCTAAGACATATAACTATCAGATTCACCAGGGTTGAAATGAAGTAAAAAGTGTTAAATGCAGCCGGAGAGAAAGGTTGGGTTACCCACAAAGGGATGCCCATCAGACTAATGCCCTTAGTCTCTGATAAAACATAGTAGAAGCCATCAAAGATCAAAGAAGACAAAGAAAGGCACTACATAATGGTAAAGGGATCAATGCAACAAGGAGAGCCAAATATCCTAAATAAATATGCACCCAATACAGGAGCACCCAGATTCATAATGCAAGTTCTTAGAGACCTACAAAGAGACGTAGACTCCCACACAATAATAGTGGGAGACTTTAACACCCCACTGTCAGTATCAGACAGAACACCAGACAGAAAACTAACAAGGATAGTAAGGACTTGAACTGAGCTCTGGACCTAGTGGACCTAATAGACGTCTACAGAACCCTCCACCCCAAATCCACAGAATATACAACTCTTCTTAGCACCACATATCACTTATTCTAAAATTGACTACATAATTGGAAGTAAAACGCTCCTCATCAAATGCCACCAAATGCAAAAGAACAGAAATCATAACATTCTCTCAGACCACAGTGCAATCAAATTAGAACTCAGGCTTAAGAAATTCACTCAAAACCACACAACTACTTGGAAACTGAACTACCCACTCCTGAATGACCACTGGATAAATAATGAAATTAAGACAGAAATAAATAAGTTCTTTGAAACCAATGAGAATAAAGGCATAATGTATTGGAATCTCTGGGACACATTTAAAGCAATATTTAGAGGGAAATATACAGCACTAATGCCCACAGGAGAAACAGGAAGGATCTAAAATTGACACCCTAACATAGCAATTAAAAGTACAAGTGAAGCAAAAGCAAACAAATTCAAAAATTAGCAGAAGACAAGAAATAACTAAGATCAGAGCAGAACTGAAGGAAAGAAGGAGACAAAAGAAACCCTTCAAAATATTAATGAATCCAGCTGGGCATGGTGGCTCACACCTGTAATCCCAGCACTTTGGGAAGCCGAGGTGGGCAGACCATGAGGTCAGGAGTTCGAAACAAGCCTGGCCAACATGGTGAAACCCCATCTCTACTAAAAAATACAAAAAAATGAGCCAGGTGTGTGTGTGGTGGCACGTGCCTGTAGTCCCAGCTACTTGGAAGGCTGAGGCAGGAGAATTGCTTGAACCTGGGAGGCGGAGGTTGCAGTGAGACGAGACTCTGTGCCATAGCACCCCAGCCTGGCAACAGAGCAAGATGCTGTCTCAAAATGAATGAATGACTGAATGAACCCAGGAGCTGGTTTTTTGAAAGGATTGACAAAATAGATAGACTGCTAGCCAGATTAACAAAGAAGAAAAGAGAGAAGAATCAAATAGACACAATAAAAAATCATAAAGGGATATGACCACTGATTTCATAGAAATAAAACTACCACCAGAGAATACTATAAACACCTCTGTGCAAATAAACTAGAAAATCTAGAAGAAATCAATAAATTTCTAGACACATGCACCCTCTCAAGACTAAACCAGGAAGAAGTCAAATCCCTGAATAGACTGAAAACAAGCTCTGAAATTGAAGCAGTAATTAATAGCCTACCAACCAAAAGAAGGCCTGGACCAGACAGAGTCACAGCTGAATTCTACCAGAGGTATAAAGAGGAGCTGGTACAATTCTTTCTGAAACTATTCCAAACAATAGAAAAAGAGGGACTCCTCCCTAACTCATTTTATAAGGCCAGCATCATCCTGATACCAAAACCTTGCAGAGACACAACCAAAAAAGAAAATTTCAGGGCAATATCCCTGATGCACATTGATGCAAAAATCCTCAATAAAATACTGGCAAACCAAATCCAACAGCACATCAGAAAGCTTATCCACCATGATCAAGTCAGCTTTATCCCTGGGATGCAAGGCTGGTTCAACACACGCAAATCAATGAAAGTAATTCATCACATAAAAAGAACCCATGACAAAAAACATATGATTATCTCAATAGATGCAGAGAAGGCCTTTGATAAAATTCAACACCGCTTCATGCTAAAAATTCTAAATAAACTAAATATTGATGGAACATATCTCAAAATAATAAGAGCTATTTATGACAAACCCACAGCCAATATCATACTGAATGGGCAAAAGCTGGAAGCATTTACTTTGAAAGTAGTTTGAAGTCAGGTAGCATGATGCCTCCAGCTTTGTTCTTTTTGCTTAGAATTGTCTTGGCTATGCAGACTCTTTTTTTTGTTTCATATGAAATTTATAGTAGTTTTTTTCCAATTCCATGAAGGCACAAGACAAAGATGCCCTCCCTTACCACTCCTGTTCAACATAGTATTGGAAGTTCTGGCCAGGACAATCAGGCAAGAAAAAGAAATAAAAGATATTCAAACAGGAAGAGAGGAAATCAAATTGTCTCTGTTTGCAGATGACACGACTGTATATTTAGCAAACCCCATCGTCTCAGCCCAAAATCTCCTTAAGCTGATAAGCAACTTCAGCAAAGTCTCAGGATACAAAATCAGTGTGCAAAAATCCCAAGCATTCCCAATAAACACCAATAACAGACAAACAGCCAAATCATAAGTGAATTCTCATTCACGATTGCTACAAAGAGAATAAAATACCTAGGAATACAACTTACAAGGGATATGAAAAGACCTCTTCAAGGAGAACTACAAACTACTGCTCAAGGAAATAAAAGAGGTCACAAACAAATGGAAAATATTCCATGCTCATGGATAGGAAGAATCAATATTGTGAAAATGGCCATGCTGCCCAAGGTAATTAATAGATTCAGTGCTATCCCCATCAAGTTACCATTGACTTTCTTCATGGAATTGGAAAAAAACTACTATAAATTTCATATGAAACAAAAAAAAGAGCCTACATAGCCAAGACAATTCTAAGCAAAAAGAGCAAAGCTGGAGGCATCATGCTACCTGACTCCAAACTATACTACAAGGCTACAGTAACCAAAACAGCATGGTACTGATACCAGTACCAAAACAGTTATATAGACCAATGGAACAGAAGACAGGCCTCAGAAATAATGCCACACATCTACAACCATCTGATCATTGACAAATATAAGCAATGGGGCAAGGATTCTCTATTTAACAAATGGTGCTGGGAAATGGTGTTGCCATATGCAGAAAACTGAAACTAGACCCCTTCCTTATACTTTGTATAAAAATTAACTCAAGATGCATTAAAGACTTAAACGTAAACCTAAAACCATAAAAAACCTAGAACAAAACCTAGGCAATACCATTCAGGACATAGGCCTAGGCAAGGACTTCATGACTAAAACATCAAAAGCAATGGCAACAAAAGCCAAAATAGACAAATGGGATCTAATTAAACTAAAGAGCTTCTGCAGAGCAAAAGAAACAATCATTAGAGTGAACAGGCAACCTACAGAATGGGAGAAAATTTTGCAATCCATCCATCTGACAAAGGGCTAATATCCAGAATCTACAAGGAACTTAAATTTAAAAGAAAACAACAACCCATCGAAAAAGTTGGCAAAGGATTTGAACAGATACTTCTCAAAAGGAGACATTTATGCAGCCAACATATGAAAAAAAGCTAATAATCACTGGTCATTAGAGAAATGCAAATCAAAACCACAATGAGAAAGCATCTCACGCCAGTTAAAATGGTGATCATTAAAAAGTCAAGAAACAGCAGATGCTGGAGACGATGTGGAGAAATAGGAACACTTACACCATTGGTGGGAGTGTAAATTAGTTCAACCATTGTGGAAGACAGTGTGGCAATTCAGTAATTCTTCAAGGATCTAGACCCAGAAATACCATTTGACCCAGCAATCCCATTACTGGCTATATATCCAAAGGATTAGAAATCATTTTACTATAAAAACACATGCACATGTATGTTTTTTGCAGTACTATTCACAACCCAAATGCCCATCAATGATAGACTGGATAAAGAATATGAGGCACATATACACTATGGAATACTATGCAGCCATAAAAAAGGACGAGTTCATGGCCTTTGCAGGGACATAGATGAAGCTGGAAACCCTCATTCTCAGCAAACTAACACAACAAAACCAAACGCTGCATGTTCTCACTCATAAGTGGATGTTGAACAATGAGAACACATGTACACAGGGATGGGAACACTATCCACAGGGGCCTGTCAGGGGAGTAGGGGGCTAAAGGATAGCATTAGGAGAAATACCTAATGTAGATGACGGGTTGATAGGTGCAGGAAACCACCATGAAACGTGTATACCTGTGTTACAAACATGCACGTTCTGCACATGTATCCCAGAACTTAAAGTATAATAATAATTTTTTTTTTTTCTAAGTTGGCTCCCACTTCCTACTTCGTCTTCTCTTTAGCCAACTTTCCAACCTTTTTGTCAAGGAAGAATGCAGCCCCTAGCCTCAAGGCTCTTCTCTCCTCCTAACCCCACTGGGGCTAAAACGACCCCTGCCCCGACGTGTGGCACCAGGAGTGGGCGTCACAGCTCTGTGGCCGGCGCCTGCACCCCCTCCTTCTACCCCCTCGGAAGCTCTCTGTGCTTTTTCGATCCATCACCTAGGCTCTGCCTTCCTCCCTCACCTCTTTCTCGCTTGCTCCCGCGCTCTCTCTTCACGTAGTGGTTCATTTACTGCTCAATCTGTGATTAATTAAAACAATTTAAGTAACTGTGCTGACGCTAAATTCATTTACAGCCACCTCCGCCGCGCATGGCTGCGCGAGCACAGGGGAGCGGCGGTGCGGCCTTGTGCCGAGCGCCAGGGGGCGCTGCGGTCTCAGGTTTGACTGGGACCTTGGCTCTGGTTGGCTGGGTTGGGTGCAAGAAAAAGGTTAAAACAAGCACGCTCGCTGTCCACTCCCGCCCACTTTGCCTTCTTCCACGTGGGCTTCCACCGTGTCTGTACCCTCGCAGTCTCCAAAGATCCGCTGGGTTAATCCAGCATAAAACATGTCAGGGAAGCAAACTCCTTTCTCCTGCCTGAGGCCAGCCCCAGGATATTCCCAGGACACCTAGGGCCCAGGGACCAGGAAGGTCATGTTTGCAGGAGGGGAAACAGAGGCACAGACTGTGAGCAAGGGAGATCTGCCCATGGCTCGCTTGGTGGGGAAGGGTAGATTTTAAATCTAATGACTGGTGTCCTTATAAGAGGAGGGGTCAGAGTCGGGCATGGTGGCTTAAGCCTGTAATCCCAGCACTTTGGGAGATTGAGGCAAGTGGATCACCTGAGGTCAGAAGTTCGAGACCAGCCTGGCCAACATGACAAAACCCTATCTCTACTACAAATACAAAAAATTAGCTGGGCATGGTGGCGGGCACTTGTAATTCCATCTACCTGGGAGGCTGCGGCAAGAGAATTGCTTGAACCTGGGAGGCGGAGGTTGCAGTGAGCCGAGATTGCACCATTGCACTCCAGCGTGGGCAACAGAGTGAGACTCTGTTTCAAAACAAACAAACAAACAAACTTGTGAAGATGGGGCAGTGGTTGGTGTAATGCGACCATGAGCCAGGGAACCCAAGAATCACCAGAAGCTGGAAGAGACAAGGGAGGGTCCTTTCCTGATTGTTCAGATTGTGGCTCTGCCGGCACCTCGATTTCAGGCTGGTAGCCTCTGGGACTGTGAGGGAATAAAAATGATTTGTTTTAGGCCGCCCAATTTGTGGTCATTTGTTCTGGCAGCGCTAGGAAACTGCGACAAGGCATTAGAAAGAAACCAGCATCTAGGAGCCGACTCAGTGCCGGGCGCTTTGCTAGATGTGTTCATGAATGTTTTCTCATGTGAGCCTTTAACATGCTGCCAGGGGCAGCAGGTTAAATTAACATCCTCATCTGTCTGGCAGGGCCAAACAGCTGAGAAGAGGCAGAATCAGGTTCAAGTGCAGGCCAGCCTGGGTCCACAGCTGGGGGTCGCAGCAGGCTGCTTACCTCAGGCCCTCAGGCCCCGCATTTCCTGGGGTCTTGCCTTGAACAGAAATGAGACCAAGGAGGTGTAAGTTTGCTGGCTAGGGAAGGGACAAGAGCTCAGAAACAGTCAGGAGGACCAGGCATGGCCAGAGGATGCTTGCTGTGTGGACGTGCTCTGGCGGAGAGAAGACAACTCCGCCCAGGCTGGTCCCTCGCACAGAGCTTCAGGACTCTGCACTTGGGAACAGCGGCCACCTCATGGGTTAGCATGGGATGAGACTGGCATGAGTCAAAGTGACCTTGGGCAAGTGGCTTCCCTTCTCCATGCCTCGCATCTCGCTGGGGCCAATTTTGCCCCCCAGGAAACAACTTGGTAATACCAGGAGATATTTTGGTTGTCACAGCTGGCTGGGAGGTGTCACAGCTGGGTGGGAGGTATCACAGTGGGTGGAGACCAGGGATGCCGGCCAGTGTCCTACAATGTATGGAACAGCCCCTTGCGACAAAGAATTATCCAGTCCACCTGTCAGTAGTCCCAAGGCTGAGGGACTGTCTCTACGCAATCTGCCCCATCACTTCCCTTAGCCACTGTCCTCAGCTACTGTCCCCTGGCCCCCTCCATGTAGCCACACTGGTCTCCTCTGTTCCCCGAACATGCCCTGCCTGAGAGCATTTACACTGGCTAGTTCATCCTCAGCATCTGCCTGGCTAGCTCATTTGGCCTTTGCTCAAATGCCACCTTTCAGCAGGATCTAGTCCAACCACCGTATTTCCAGTTGCAACCTGCGCCTCCTCCAGGGCCCTTTCATCCGTCTTATCTCACTTTAAAAACATTGTTTTAAAAACATTGTTTTGTACCATATACCACCTTCTAACGTCCTCTGTCTATTGCTTATTTCCTATATGTCTTGTCTGTCAACAAATAATTCTGTTTTTGGTTTATTATATTGACTGGTGTGTTTCCAGTGCCTGAAACAATGCTCAGCACATAATAGGTGCTCAAAACACGTTTACTGAATGGAACAATGTTCCTTTAGTAGATTTCTTTTTCTACTTTTATTTTTTGAGATGGAATCTCACTATGTCGCCCAGGCTGGAGTACAGCAGTGTCAGCTCACTGTAGCCTCTGACTCCTGGGTTCAAGCAATTCTCCCATCTCAGCTTCCTGAGTAGCTGGGATTACAGGAGCACGCCACGACGCCTGGCTAATTTTTTTGCATTTTTAGTAGAGATGGGGTTTCACCATGTTGGTCAGGCTGGTCTCGAACTCCTGACCTCAGGTGACCCACCTGCCTCAGGCTCCAAAATGCTGGGATTACAGGTGTGAGGCACCGTGCCTGGCCATAGTAGATTTATGATATACTTGGGAGTGCTGAAGGCCCTGAGAAGTTTACAGTAAAGGAACTGATATAGGTTTGTCTTACCCAGGGTTTCTTAGTCTTACTTGACCATGGAATCCACGCTCTCTATTGCTTCGTTCCCGTCAACGCCAGCCCTTCTGCAGGACACGCTCTGACAATTGCTGTCCTGTTCCAGCCCTGTCCAGAGGATATATGTGGGCAGAGATTCTGAAGAGAAGAGTTACGGAGCTTTGGGATATAGTAGTGGGGGCAGAACTTCCACCAGGACCGCTCCATGAAGACAGATGCACCGAGCCTGGCCCAGATGGGCAGATGCAATCTCTGGAGCCTGGACGCTGGCCGGGCAGGAGAGAGGCTCAGCTGGGCGGCACCCCGCATCGCACCTGTGTAAATGCCATATTTTATGAGTCTAGGAAAAAGCAAGCCTGCATGTGCCCAGGGGCATTCTTTGGAGGATCTGGGAAAATAAACCCTCGTCTACTGTGCCTGGTGTAACAGAAAACTGGCAGTAGTTGTGTGAAAAATCAGGGGGCGTGTTTAGAAGACCTGGGGGCATCTCTTCTGAGGCCGTGTGCTGGGAAGTGGTGTCTGGGGAGCCAGGACCACTGGGCTTGAGAGGATGCTGGCACAGCAGCCTTTATCCAGAGGATGAGGAGAACAGGGTGAGGGCTGGATGCCTGGGGACACTCAAAATGGAGAAAAGGACACACAGTGAGTGAGTGGGTAGGCTTAATCACTGTGGTCACTGAAGCCAGAGGTAGGGCCTGTGGGAGAACCTTATGGGAGGGATACCTTCAGCCTAGAAGAGCCAGACTCTCCCAAGGCTAGGAACACTTCCTGGATGACTGAGCCTAAGGAAGCACAGCAATGCTGTTCCCAGATGTGCTCAAGCAGGGCCCTGTGGCCAGCTGCTCTGTTCACACAGTTCTGTGCCCAGGACCTCACTGATCCCTGCAATGTGGTGGTGAAACGTGGGGCCAGACCCAAGTTCAAATCCTGGCTCCTTGCTGACTTGCTGTGTGACCTTGTGCAAGTTGCTTAACCTCTCTGCGTCTTAGTTTCCTTGTTACTAAAATGGGGTAATACTGTTCCCACTACACAGGGCTGTGCAGAAGATTAAACGAGTTAGGTCCGAATGAGAGTCTGGGCTGCTGTGTATGTAGAATGCATGACACAAATGCCATTTTGGTATTCCCACTATCCATGTGGAGCCCTCTCCTCCGGGCTTGCAGTCCCACTGGGTCTGTCACTGGCCCTGCTCTGACCTTTGGTTCAGGTTACCTAGGCCTTCCTCCCATTTTCGAGACTGTGGATGGAGAATGAAAACAGAGTTCCTAACCTCTGGAAGACTAACTACCACTGGTCACTACCCTTCTCTTTCCTTCCTGGGAGACGATTACATTCCCCACCCCGTTGAATGTGGGCTTTGTTCATTCAGAATAAAGTCTGCGCGAAATTATGAATGTCAGAGTTCATGCTTTGCCGTATTCTCTTTTCCCTCTGGCAAGTCATCCGCTACATTTTGGATAGCGGCTCTCCATCAGCCCGAGTCTTAGAGGGAGGACCCTCGTGGCAAGGGAGCAGACCCTGATGCTGGTTCAGGGCCTGATGGACCACAGCAAGGACATGGGGTTGGATTCTGGGGTTCTGGGAAGCTGTGGGAGGGCAGAGAGCAGGGACGTGGCATCATCTCTCTTATTTTACAAAAGGCTGCCTGTGGCTGCTCTGTGGAGAAGAGATCACAGCGGGTGAGAGATGTGCCAGGCCATAGGCATGGATCCCATTTATTTCCTAGAATGGGAACGGGGCTAACTCCACCCCGTTAGCCAGACCCTGGCAGCACCCCTGGTTCTGAGCTGCCAGGAAACATGCTCCAGCTGGTCTCCCAGTGAGGCAGCCGATTGGAACCCGGGTAAGGTCCCTCCTGTGTTTCTGCCCTTGCCCCTTCTGCCCCCTGTTGTATTATCATAACATGCAGGCCCCCCATCACCATCAACTCCCACTCACGGGTACCAAACCCCGGATCATCCCTGGTTGATATAACTGGCATTTTCCCCTTGGACTCGATTTCTGTGCTTCTGTTCTCTCTGAGCTAGTGGGAGGCTGGGCACTGGGAGCGGGGAGCATCTGGAATGAAGAAAAGTGACAGAGAGGCACACAGTTCTGTTCACATCGCTCACTGAGAACTTGCCCTGTGTCAAGTCCTGGGGAAGAGAGCAATCAATAAGACATCACCAGGACAGCCTCCATCCAAGACAAGTTCTTGTCTGCAAGAAATTCGAACTCATTGGGGAGAAACACCAGGAGAGAGATAATTTCAGTACTGGTGATAAGAGCCACAGCAGAGAAGAATTTGGATGTGGTGGGAGCATAGGGGAATGCTGGGATTGGTCAGGAGGCGGGGAAGGGGAGGAAGAAGGGTAGACAACGCGAAGGAGCTGCTTGAGCTGATGCTGTGTGTAGTTTTGAAGTTAGCTGCGTGGAAAGGCTTGGAAATAAGACTATTCCAAACAGGCAAAAAAGTCCCGGATGCACTAGTAGACTGGGCCTGTCAGGGAACTGTGGGCCGTTGGGCATATCCAGAACCCAGAATGAAATGGAGAGATGTGTGCACAGGCTTTGATGCTACTCTAACTTTGGGCTTTATGCTGTAGATGTGAGGTTTGCAAGCCTTTTTTTTTTTTTTGGTAAAGAAACAGAGAGTCACTATTTCTGGCTTTGTGGATCATAGAGTCTCTGTCTCAAATACTCGCTGCTGCAATGGAAGCAAAAACGTAGCCATTGACAGTGTATGAGCAAATGAATGTGACTGTGTTCTAATAAAACTTTATTTAGAAAAATAGGTCATGTTTGGGTTTGGGCCCATGGGCTGCAGTTTTCAGACCCTGATGCAGACAACTGGGGTCACTTGACGGTCTTAAGAAAGAGACAGGTTGGGAGCAGTGGCTCATGCCTGTAATCCCAGCATCCCAGCACTTTGGGAGTCCAAGGCGGATGGATCATGAGGTCAGGAGTTGGAGACCAGCCTGACCAACATGGTGAAACTCTGCCTCTATTAAAAATACAAAAATTAGCTGGGCGTGTTGGATGCACCTGTAATCCCAGCTACTCGGGAGGCTGAGGCAGGAGAATCGCTTGAACCTGGGAGGCAGAAGGCATAGGTTGCAGTGAGCTGAGATTGCGCCATTGCACTCCAGCCTGGGAGACAGAGTGAGACTCTGTCTCAAAAAAAAAAAAAAAAAAAAAAAGAGAGAGAGACAGGTGGGTTTTGGGTGTTGGTTGATTAATCCATTTGATTGTGACTTCAGAAAACATGTCTGTGGTCCTCACATATGCTGGGTACTGTGCTGAGCACTGGGGTCTGAGACAAAGGAGATACAGGTCCCTGACTCCAAACAGCACAGTTCATGGGGGAGATAGACTCATGTGAGCAATTAGACTGCTGGCTCCATGAGGGCATGGCTCCATGGTTCCTGTCTGTTTTGGTTGGAATTATATATTATATCCTTAGAATGTGGAACATAGTATGTGCTCAATAAATATTCACTGAGTGAATGAATGAGTGAGTGCTTCTTTCCATTTGGGTTGACTCTGATGAGTGCTATGATAGTGGCACAGGTGCAAGCTTTGACAGGATCTTAGGGGAGTGACGGATTGACTGCCACTGTGTGTGGGTTTGCACACGTGTGTGTGTGTGTGTGAGAGAGAGAGAGAGAGAGGGAGAGAGAGAGAGAGAGAGAGAGAGAGAGAGAGAGAGAGAGAGAGAGAGAGAGAGAGAGAGAGAGAGAGAGAGAGAGAGAGAGAGAGGGAGAGAGAGAGAGAGAGATTGGGATCTGACTTGGACTCCGAAAGATGGACTTGATTTTTATTTTTGGATTGGTAGGTCTAGGGGAGGAGCGGGTAGAAGAGAGAGGATGAGCCAGTTTCACTTTTCTAATCAATATTTCCCATTTCCTTTGGGTTCTTCTGTTAGAATTCTTGCCATCAAGGCAGGTGTGTCCCTAAACACTGGAGTGATGGGCATCCTCAGTAAGTGTGATCTCCAGAAAAACCCACTGACCCTATTTGAACACTGTTAATTGGGAACCCCCAAGCCATTCTGCATCATCACGGCCAGCCTATCCCTCCTACAGCTTCTGCTATCCCTCCATTAGGAGAGGCCAGATCACAACTTGTTGGGGACAGGCTGAGGCAGTCCATCAAATAAAACCACCAAGGTGGCTGTATCCACCTTGAGCCTGGGCAGACCGCTCCCTAATAATAACTCCATAAACGCAAAGACAAATGTTTTGAACTTCTAGAATTGAGATTTATGGTGCTGATTTCAGGGACATGGAGAGGCTATAACTGTTTGCTTTCATGATTTTCTTTTCCTTCTTTTTTTTTGAGACAGAGTGTTACTCTGTCATCCAGGATGGAGTGCAGTGGCGCGATCTCGGCTCACTGCAACCTCCGACCCCTGGGTCCAACCGATTTTCCTGCGTCAGCCTCCTGAGGAGCTGGGATTACAGGTGTGTGCCACCATGTCCAGCTAATTTTTGTATTTTTAGTAAAGGCGGGGTTTCACCATGTTGGCCAGGCTGGTCTTGAACTCTCGACCTCGTGATCTGCCTGCCTCAGTCTCCCAAAGTGATTATAGGCATGAGCCACCACGCCCAGCCTGCTTTTAGGATTTTCTAAGCATAGACCATGAAGTTGAGTGGCTGGATCCTGGAGTGGTCATGAAGAGAAGGCAGGAGGCCTCCCGGGCTCTGACCCAGCTCTAACTCTACTGCCAGATAGGTGTTGGGTCAAAGGACCCCCCCCACCGTTTCCCATTCTTAACATTTCCATTACTGTGGTATGTTTGTCAAAACTAAGAAGCCGAGATTAGTATATTACTATCAACTGAACTGCAGACTTTATTTGGAGTCCATCCATTTTCCTCTAATGTCCCGTTTCTCTTTCATGATCCAGTCCAGCTACCACCTTGCATTTCGACACCATGCCTACCCTGTCTCCTCTGGTCTATGACGGTTTCTCAGAATACGCTTGTATGGAGTCCTTGCTGTATCCTGATGATGTGTGCTTAGAGCTTTCGCTTTTGCTCTCGTGAAGCTTCCTGCCATCTTGTTTCCTCAGTTTCGCATGCTACCCATATCTCAGCTGTGACTTGGGCTTGTGTGTCTGTGATGTGAGCATCCACGGCACTTTTCCCGCGGACATCTGAACATCTCAGCACAGTGACCCATGACAGTTGCTGGAGTCAGAGGCACCCAGGCCTGTCATCCAGTTTCAGCTTTTCCACTTGCTAGTTGCAGACTTTAGGGCAAATTACTCACATCGGCTTGCATTCAAGAACTAGCAAGCTCAGATGGCTTCAATAATGAGGACTATGTAGTACCTTACATGCTGGGAAGTCCTGAGTTGGAGGAGCCAAGGTTGGCTCGTTCGGCGGCTCATGAGGTCACTGGGGACTCAGGGTTTTCAGTGTCAATGCTCTTCCATTTTTCGCTTGTATCAGCTCCCCTTGGAGTCACAAGATGACCAACTTCCTACTTAAAATTCCTCCATCTGCACCTGGAACCCAATGGTCAGCCAATCCTGCTTTCGAGATCATCTTGCCTCAGTCCACTGGGGTACGCTCCAGACTGCCTCTTCCTTGTGGCCCGCATCCAGCCCAGCTTTGTCCACACTGGAGGACAGGTAGCTCAACCTTGATGTGTTGTTCTTTCCTCCTCCTGCTGACTGCTTCAGGCTGGTAGCCACAGCCTCTCACCCCTAGATTCTGTAGGCGGGCGTCACATGGCAGACCATGGTGTGCAAACCACCCAGACCCAGCCAGGGAAGGTCCGCGCTGGCCTCCTTGAAGACCATCTCACTGGACTTGAGGTGAGAAGGATGTATGCTTGTCCCTATTCCACTATCCTGGGCAAGGCTTGGCTCTCCAGATAAAAGTCCCTCAGTATCCAAATGCTCCTGAAACTGCTGTAACTTTTACCGAATCAGAGGTGTGGTCACCCAAGGACTGGAGAACAGGGTCACCACCTTCATGCATCCTGGAGAGGGGGTGAGGACTCACTTTGAATATGGAATGTTCTGAAACCCGAAATGGAAATTGAGCTGGAAAGGGCCCTATTTAAGCATAGGTCATACCATTATCATTGAATTTGATGCACTTATTACTGTTATTTTAGGGGAAGAATGTGGACCAGAATCCTAGTTTCCTGGCTCTCAGAAAGGTCCCTTCATCCACCCCATATTGTGTCTCAGAGGTCCTAGTCAGATGTACTAGGGGACAGGCCTGTCTTCTAGAATCAGTGCCTTTTCTGCCGAAGCAAGCACGCCATTCTCAGGGAACACGCAGGCACAGGCATACAGATGCTCACATGCAGAGAAAGCAATTAAAGAAACCCATGCAGTGACACAGAGACAGTCTGTCAACTGTGCCAAGTTGACAAATTTTGCATTGTAAAAACAAAAACAGGAGCTTAACCCCCTCCCTCCTCCAGCTAGGAGTGTGAGTGAAACAGCATGTCTCTCTTAATCAGGAAGTGGAGATGAGGTCTGGCAGGGAAGAGGAGGCTTGTTAATGGAGCCACCTCCCAGTCAGTAGGGCTTGGGGGAGACGCATGGTGGGAGAGGGCTCTACAGAAGCCTGGGCTCAGGGAAAGGAGCCTGACGTTTGCTGAACTCCTGCACACACCACGTGGATGTGACCTTTTCCACCTCACTATAACCCACATGCAGGAGGAGAACTCCCATTTCACAGGTGAGGAGGCAGCCTCTGAGAGGTGCAGTGTTTCCTGGCCCACCTCCAGACAATGGCATTGCAAGGGCTCAGACCCATCTTTGTCTGACGCCAAAGCCTCCCTCCTCTGGATCACAGATCTCTACGCTCCACATTTTGACAATCTGGTCACATTGCTTCCCTGTAGACACCTCCGCTCTGTACCTTCTGAGTTATTTTACCTTGACCTGGTCTTGTGTCTGGCAGAGCTTGTGTTAAACAAATATTCTGCAAATCGACCCATGATTAGTGCCAGCAATATTCTAGACGTTGATGATTCAGTGTCAAACAAAACAAAATCCCTGCGTTGGTAGAGTTTCCCTGCTGGAGGAGAAGACAGAAAGCAGCAAAAAAGAATCTGATGTGGGTTAATGCTCGCTCTGTGCTTGGTACCATTCTAAGTCTTTATATCTTTTTATTTCTTTTGAGACAAAATCTCCCTCTGTCACCCAGGCTGGAGTGAAGTGGTATGATCTCAGCTCACTGCGACTTCCGCCACATGGATTCAAGTGACTCTTGTATCTCAGCCTTCAGAGGGATTCCATAACTTCCCCAACGCTAAACAGCTGGCGGGTGGTAAAGATTAGACCCAAGGTCTGTGTGACCCAGAGCCTACACCGCAACCCCCAGACCATTCTGCTGCCAGCCAACACTGCCTGGAACAGCACCACAAGACCCCAGGAAGAAACTTGCTCACAGGGTGAGGTGCCTCAGACAAACATGGGACACTGGGGTTCCTCTCACTTCCCCTGATCACAGCCTATGCTGCTTACAGTGAGATGTGGACTGTGAAGGTTACTGGATGGGACAGTAACCGGATATCCCTTGTGTCAGGATTACAGGTGTGAGCCACCGCAGCTGGCCAGTCTTCATGTCTTTTGACTCCTGTAATCCTCATGATAACCCAGTGGGGTAGGTGTTGCTATTTTCTTCATGTTAGGGGTAAGGGTATTGAGGCACAGGGAGGTGAGTAGGCTGCATCCACCCAGCCAGTGGGAAATAGCTGGGGTTGGAACATAGGCCATTTGCTTTTGGCCCTGATGCCACATACCCTTTCCCTGAAAATGGAGAGTGCTCTGAGGAATGAGCAGGTGGGCACCTGGAGGACGGAGCTGCTCTTCTGGATGCGGAGGGTGGTCAGAGAGAAGACCTCTTTGAGGGGTGATGTTGGACAGTCTCTCCCTTCTCTGTGGAAGTGATGCAGGGAGTGTCCACTCCTCAAATACTAGAGTGCTGGGTCCATGACCCCAGATGCCCAGTGGCCATAGCCCTTTTCTATTCAGCAACATGGAATACGTGGCACGAAGGATTTTCCTGGACAAATAGATCCTTTGAAAAATTCATGTTTTATATACATGTTCTTCTTGCTAGCATCTTTTGTTTTTTCTAACTTTTTTTCCCTCTATTTCTATGCTTAATAAACACCACTTGGAGTTAGTTTTGGCCTGTTGTAGAGGAAGAATTCTGATATTGAAAGGAAACTCTTGGGGCTGGAAGCCTGGGCGCTCTGGGCTTGGTCTCTCCTCTGCTGGGGCTCTACATGCCTGGGAAAGACGGTGACCTCTCTGAGCTCCAGCTTCACAGCAAGGAGGTGAGGATGGTGTCACTTCCTTAGGACTCTGCTTTTAGGATCTTGTTTACTGGAGAAGTCTGGTGACTGCTGACCTGATGATATAGGGGAGTGAATGATGTCACATTATAAGAATGTGCAGCTCAAAAGAAACAGGCTTTCTTCAAAGTCACAGAACCCCAACCCTCTCCTGCATTCACAACCCTCCTTCATATCCGGTTACTGTCCCATCCAGTAACCTTCACAGCCCACATCGCACCATAAGCAGCATAGGCTGTGGTCAGGAGAAGTGAGAGGAACCCAAGTGTCCCATGTTTGTCTGAGGCACCTCACCCTGTGAGCGAGTTTCTTCCTGGGGTCTTGTGGTGCTGTTCCAGGCAGTGTCGGCTGGCAGCAGAATGGTCCAGGTGTTGGGGTGTAGGCCCTGGGTCACACAGATCTTGAGTCTAATCTTTGCCACCTGCCAGCTGTTTAGCCTTGGGGAAGTTATGGAATCACTCTGAGCCTTAGTTTCCCTATCTCCAAAATGGGGATTAATAGTGGAGATGCCTAATGTGCATCTGAGAAAGGTGTTGGGGAGAAAAATTGTGGCTTGAGACTAACTTTTGGGAGCCGTTGGTGCAGAGGAGGAAGTTCAAGCTTGGGAAGTGAGAGATTCCCCTGTGCGTATGCACAGTGAGGAGAAGAGCTAAAGGATGCAAGGAAGGAATCTCTGTGGGGTATTAATAAACAAGAGAAGTGGAGAAATAGCAGCTTGCGGAGGATGCAGGAAGGGGCAGCCCAGTAATTAGAAGAAGCAGAGGAGTGATGTCTCATTACAGCGTAAGTCCTGTTTACATGCCTGTCCTTATTAGATTTCATGTCTTAGAAGAAAGCATTGCCTTAGTCATCTCTGTATCCTCCAGATCTGACACAATGTCCAAAACAGTAGATTCTCAGCATTCTTTGGTCTATGTCTCTCTACACTTTTTGGCATCTCTCCGTGGCTGCTCTGAAGTTTCGTTTCCATTTTCTACCCAGCCTGCTTTGAATGGCCCATAATGCCCTGTTTCAGATGCTGAGTGGTGTCTCTCCTCAGGGCTGCATGGCAGACATCATGCCTACTACCATACTGTCTCCCGTGGCAGACATCATCAATTGATCACCGCACTCTGTCTTCTGAGTCTCATCCTGGACTTCAAATCCTTCTCAATTCTGTGGTTCCATTACCAGCCAGTATCAATCAATAAACCCTGGAATTCAAGGTGGCCATCTTGGCTCCAATGATGTTGTTCAAGGGAAGCCAGGTTTCTCTCTGGTTCATCCTGGCTCTTGAGTCCTGTTTAGCTGGGCCTTACCTAAGCCCATCGCAGCATGGCTCCAGCCATCTGCGAGGTCTGCACTCTGCCTGTAGTTTTCTGGCCTAGTTTTTTTCACACCGTGGTGGCTCTTAAAAATATTTTCCTGGCAGCAAATGGGTGTCTTCCTGCTGGGAGGAAAAGGGAAGAAGAATTAGCCGCTTCCCATCTGAGAACTTTCACCGGAATTGATTTATCCCAGCAGAAAGAGCCCGGCATTTTCCTTCCAAAT
Organism: Leontopithecus rosalia; assembly: GCA_028533165.1. Classification (NCBI taxonomy): domain Eukaryota; kingdom Metazoa; phylum Chordata; class Mammalia; order Primates; family Cebidae; genus Leontopithecus; species Leontopithecus rosalia. The sequence continues at coordinate 28,751 of JAPYYA010000290.1, forward strand.
TAATATGCAAATGAGTATAAGCAACACCTCCCACAGGCAGGTTCAGAACACAGCGGTATTATCCCAGAACATTTATTAGCACTATTAATAGAGTTCACTGCCTTCCTCCTCCCCCCTGCTTTTATTGCCTTTCTAATTATGGACCATTTTGTTTCATTTTCTTATTTCCTGGTCCTGGTGCAGGCCCACCGTGCTGGTTAGGAAAAATGCTCTGTCGGCCGAGTGGGCTGGTGGGTTGCGGGCCGCATTCTTCATGGGTGTCTCATTCCATGATGTTGCTCTCCTTGCCTGGTGCCCCCTGTCTTCAGAGGACACTCTCTTCATGCCTCTGACACCTCCGTAGCATGAAGAGGAAGGCTACTGAGATCCAGGAAATCACCCCTGGAGTGCGGTTACAGCTGAGCAGCCTCTGAAGGAGCTTTGGGGTTTCTCGAGGAAAGTGGCATCCAATGGAGGTGGCACCTCCTTGAGAATCCCAGGCCCTCTGGAGTCCTTGCTGGGAGAGGTAGTGTTTCTGGCACTCAATTCATTCCCACTATCACCCAACGAGGAAAGGGTGGGATTCCCATTTACCAGGGAGGAAACTGAGTCATAGAGATGTTATAACTTCACCTGGGTTGACGGTCTGGCTCCATACCTTGTGTTTTTAACCAGTTTCCCATGGGGGTCTCCTGGGGCCTCACTGTCTCTCTCCTTTTCCTTGGCAAAGCTGTTAAATTTAGCCATTAAGCAGTTAAATAACTTGATCGAGATCTCACACAAAGTATGTGGTAGTTTGGGTAAAGAGCCTGTGATATTTCACCAAAAAAAATTTGCCTCAGTTTCCCCCCTGTGACCAGCTTTTTGGAAGCTGGAAAAATGGTTTAGCAGTTCCAGGCACTGATATGGGACCATGACCTTTTGCTCAGCTCAAATGGAAAGGCCCTCAGGGGAGGTCTGTATATTCCTTCCACCAAGAAGAGAACAGCTCATGTTTGGAAACTCCCCACCCTCTGTAAAATCCCAGAGGATACATTGGAAAAAAATGGTTTCTTCTGTTCATTCATCCACCCACCCACCCTCCCTCCCATCCATCCAGTCAGGTTTCGCTCAGTGCCTGCTGCTTCGGAGATGCTGAGCTTGGACATTTTATGCAGTGTCACTGTGAGGTTGACTGTCTCTGCCAAGCAGGGTTGACCTGTCTTGTTGTTTCCCAAAGGGCAGTGCAGACCCTAGGCACTGGGGAGAAATGTGCATGTGCCTGGCTTTGAAGAGGATGCTGAGCTTTGCTATTGGGGCTTATGAGATCTCAGATGTGAACTTGCCTTGTAAATCTCATGGCTGTGGCCAATATAGAGCCAGACTGGTGCCTGGCAGTGCTTACTGTGTGCTTGCTTGAGGGTTGATGGGCAAAGACAGTTCTGCATGGACAAGGCATGACTTTAGAAGCCAGGCTGGGCTCTACTGGGAAATTTTATTTCAGCCCTTGGCCAAGTCGCTCCCTGCTTTCAAGCCCAGTTTTTCCAACCTGAAAGATAAAGTGGTGGTTATAAATAAGGGGGCCACATTCTCGGGGTTCCCTCTTCTTCCTGAGCTACTGTTAGGCTCAGGCTGAGCATCCTGATGCTGAGCCCAGAGTCCCCGCCTCATCACTGCAGCTTCCCTCCTGGCCCATCTGCCCATGTCTCCCTCTCCGTTCAGAACAGACATCACCTGGGTGGTTGTGGAAGGAGCTGGCAGGGTGTTGTTGGTGGGAGCTTGGCTGCCAGGAGGGATGGCTGGGCCTGGCTGGCTAGAGAAAGGAAAAGATGCTTGAAAGACACAGAGGGACCAACATTTATTTTGCATCCAGAGTCACAGGTTGCTCTTCCCTTTGACAAGGTGGCTGATAGGGCTGTTGGGGTGGAGGGGTGGGTCTGAGACCAGGGCACTGAAAGTCTCTGGGTATTGCCATCTCTGGGGGCAACCATCCTTGACAAGACCCCAAGGCCATTGGGTTGAGATTCAGTCACTTTCTGTAGGGCTATGAGAAACCATGGGTCAGTGGGCACCACAGGCAGTCCTGGGTCTCTGGTGAGGAGGGCAGTCAGTCCCTGTGTCAGCCCCATCGACCAGGGTGGCCTCTTGTTCACAGAGTCTGGGGAAGACTGTGTTGTAGGATGATGAAGTGTGGATGGGAGATCCAGGCGGCTGAGCAGGGGAGGCCAGCAGAGCTCATGGAGTTGCCTCCCAGGGCCTTGGCTTTCCCTGAGAAACGCAGGGTGACTGAATCCTTAGTGGGATCAGAAACCCGAAAGGCTAGAAGACTCACAAGCAGAGTGGGGTCCCCAGTTCCGGATGGGACACAAAATGTTTCTGGAATGATTTAGGTTGACACTGAGTGGTGTCCCCAGTCCCCTGGCTCATACATGAGCCCCTTGCACAGCAGCCAGTTTCTTGAGCACCTACTGTGTGCTGTCATGTACTAGGTGCTCAGCACACTGACTTCTTGTTAATTCTTTACTACAACCCTGAGAGTTAGTTGCTGTTGCTTCTGACCTAATGAATAAGATAGCCAAGACCCAGAGAGCTAGAGACTTACCCAGGCACTTGCTCGGGGTCACACAGCTGGTGAGTGAGGATGAAGACCTCATTTCCTCACCCCTGTCCTTCCTCAGGTGTCTGGTACCACCTTGTCTGAATTTCTTGCTGTTTTGCAGACAGAAAGGCTTGGGTTGAGAGGGAGCAAGGCGTGATCCTTCCGGGCAGGTGAGACTGTGTGAGAAAATCACAGAGATGGGGCTATATCTGGCATGCTTGGTGTTGACAGGAAGGACAGTGAGGACAGATGGAGTTTGTGTAGGGAAAGGAGTCAACCTCCACAAACGCTTAAAAGTGATCATTACACATTCACGGGTTACTCCATTTACCTGGAGTCCGTATAAAGACAGGGCCAGGTGTATGTTACTTTAAATTTGAGATGGGGCCAGACTATGGTGATGAGCAGCATGGATGGGTGTTAAGAGCCTGGACCTTAAAATCCAGCTGTCTAGGGTCAGATGTTCACTCTGCCATTTCACCTGCAGGACCCGGGGGAAGACTGTTCACCTCTGTGAGCCTTGGGCTGCTCATCTCTAAAAAGGAGCTGATAGTTGCATTTTCCTCATGGGGATGCTACAAATGGAATTAAGATATGAAAAGCAGAACAGTGCATGGCACAAAGTAAGTGCCTCGTAGGTATTATTTATTACATCTATTGTCCTCTTGGTGGAAGGAGGGCAATTTGCAGTCCCCCTAAATGGGAGTGACCATGGACGCTGTATTGGCTTATAGGGCTGCCATAATGAAGTACCATGACCTTGAGCAGGGTTCTAATCCTGCCACTTGGAAGCTGATAACCTCACGTGAGCAACTTGCCCTAGTGCCTCAGTTTCCTCCTCTGTAAAACCGGGCTGTGAATGGGGTCTACTTTGTAGGGTGGTTGTGAGAGTGAAATGAACATGGCACCAAGCATTCGATCAGTCAGGGTTTGTACTGTGTCCACGGCTGAAGAGTTTAAGTTTCCTTCTGGATGTAGCTCGGTCTGTTTTGTCCAGTTCCTTTTAGGAAGTCACAACATGTCAAATCATGATGAGACGGAGGAAGAGGGAAGGACAGACCCCCAGCTGGAAAGGGAGGGAGGCAAGGGAAGGGAGGGTCAACCACTTGCAGGGCATAGTGTCGGGCCGGCAGCCAAAGGGCCAGGCTGTCTAGGGCCAGGGTGGGGGAACGTCCATGTGGGGGCTGTGGCCTGCCAACCCAGCTTCCACGTCTCTCCGCTATTTGAGTTTCCTCCAATAGACTGATGTTCCACGGCTGCTCCAGGCAGTAGGAAACTCCATTTCCTCCTCTCTTCACATCACTTCTCTTCTTGGCATAAGAGGGTCATAAATGGTTTATGGTGGCTTTTTTTTTTGAGATAGGGTCTTGTTCTGTTGCCCTGGCTGGAGTGCAGAGATGTGATCTTGGCTCACTGCAACCTCCACTTCCCAGGTTCAAGCGATTCTCCTGGCTCAGCCTCCTGATTAGCTGGGATTACAGGCTTGCCATCACACCTAGATAATATTTGTATTTTTAGTAGAGATGGGGTTTTACCATGTTGGCCAAGCTGGTCTCGAACTCCTGACCTTGTGATTCGCCTGCTCAATGTCCCAAAGTGCTGGGATTCCAGGCCTCAGCCACTGTGCCCGGCCTATGGTGGCTTTTTTATTCCCAGTGTCAAGACCAGGCTCCTGCTTTTAGCCCTGCCATGAGCTAGCTACGTGACTTTGGGGGCAGCACATTTGCTCTCTGAGCTGCAGTTTCCACAGGTATAAAATAGGTGGGTTGGATTAGAACTGGTTGTTTTCACACTGCCCTCCACAGAACCCTCAGACCCCCACCCCCACCCACCGTGGGGCAAGGAGAAGGGGGTGAGGAGGCAGGGTTCTCCCGACTCCTCTTTGTGTGGTTCCGTGGCTTAAGACGTGGTTGGTAATCGCTGTGTAGATGTAGCCTGTTGATCATAGGTGCTCATGAACTAGAGGGCCCACCTCGTGGTACTGAGGTAGACACAGGGAGGAAAACTTCACTTGAGCAGAACCTGAACGAGAAGAATATCCCACAGAAGGCTGGATAGAGCCCAGCTCCTTCTAAGACAAGCCTTCTCTGATTCTCCTACAGCATTTGTCTTTCCACCAAGAGGACAATAGACGTAATAAATAATACCTGCGCGGCACTTACTTTGTGCCATGCGCTGTTCTGTTTTCCATATGTTAATTCTATTTGTAGCATCCCCATAAGGAAAATACAACTATTAGCCCCTTTTTAGACATGGGCAACCCAAGGCTCACAGAGAGGTGAAAGGTCTTCCCCAGGGTCCTACAGGTAAAAATGTCAGAGTGGACATCTGACCCGAGGCAGCTGGGCTCTAAGGTCCAGGCTCTTCACTTCCATCCCATGCTGCTCATCACCGTAGTCTGGTCTCATCTGAAGTTTAAAAGTCATAAGCTGCATCATTTAGGGACTGCAAATGGTGGAAACTGACCATGGATGCTGTATTGGCTTACAGGGCTGCATGACAAAGTACCGCAGACTGGAGGGCTTCCACAATACCAATTAATGTTCTCAAGGTTCTGGAGGCTAGAAGTCCAAGACCAAAGTGTTGGCAGGGTTGGTCATCTTTGTGGGTACTGAGGGTTAGGACTTCAACATATGAATCTTGCGGGGAGACGTAGTTCAACTCAAAACAGTTGCACAAAGGG
>JAPYYA010000290.1:34090-68279 GCA_028533165.1 Leontopithecus rosalia
CTCCCCTCTCCCCTCTCCCCTCTCCCCTCTCTCTCTCTCTGGTAGGGCTGACCAGGAATCATCACAGTCAACCCAGGCCAGTGCTGCAAGCCCTCCAGGCTGTTCCCACATTTTAGTTGGTGCCATGGGTACCACCAATGCTGTGGATCTAGCTACCTAATGTTTATCCAATACCCTCCCTGATATCTTTCCAACAGTTCCCTTTGTGCAACTGTTTTGAGTTGAACTACGTCTCCCCGCAAGATTCATATGTTGAAGTCCTAACCCTCAGTACCCACAAAGATGACCAACCCTGCCAACACTTTGGTCTTGGACTTCTAGCCTCCAGAACCTTGAGAACATTAATTGGTATTGTGGAAGCCCTCCAGTCTGCGGTACTTTGTCATGCAGCCCTGTAAGCCAATACAGCATCCATGGTCAGTTTCCACCATTTGCAGTCCCTAAATGATGCAGCTTATGACTTTTAAACTTCAGATGAGACCAGACTACGGTGATGAGCAGCATGGGATGGAAGTGAAGAGCCTGGACCTTAGAGCCCAGCTGCCTCGGGTCAGATGTCCACTCTGACATTTTTACCTGTAGGACCCTGGGGAAGACCTTTCACCTCTCTGTGAGCCTTGGGTTGCCCATGTCTAAAAAGGGGCTAATAGTTGTATTTTCCTTATGGGGATGCTACAAATAGAATTAACATATGGAAAACAGAACAGCGCATGGCACAAAGTAAGTGCCGCGCAGGTATTATTTATTACGTCTATTGTCCTCTTGGTGGAAAGACAAATGCTGTAGGAGAATCAGAGAAGGCTTGTCTTAGAAGGAGCTGGGCTCTATCCAGCCTTCTGTGGGATATTCTTCTCGTTCAGGTTCTGCTCAAGTGAAGTTTTCCTCCCTGTGTCTACCTCAGTACCACGAGGTGGGCCCTCTAGTTCATGAGCACCTATGATCAACAGGCTACATCTACACAGCGATTACCAACCACGTCTTAAGCCACGGAACCACACAAAGAGGAGTCGGGAGAACCCTGCCTCCTCACCCCCTTCTCCTTGCCCCACGGTGGGTGGGGGTGGGGGTCTGAGGGTTCTGTGGAGGGCAGTGTGAAAACAACCAGTTCTAATCCAACCCACCTATTTTATACCTGTGGAAACTGCAGCTCAGAGAGCAAATGTGCTGCCCCCAAAGTCACGTAGCTAGCTCATGGCAGGGCTAAAAGCAGGAGCCTGGTCTTGACACTGGGAATAAAAAAGCCACCATAGGCCGGGCACAGTGGCTGAGGCCTGGAATCCCAGCACTTTGGGACATTGAGCAGGCGAATCACAAGGTCAGGAGTTCGAGACCAGCTTGGCCAACATGGTAAAACCCCATCTCTACTAAAAATACAAATATTATCTAGGTGTGATGGCAAGCCTGTAATCCCAGCTAATCAGGAGGCTGAGCCAGGAGAATCGCTTGAACCTGGGAAGTGGAGGTTGCAGTGAGCCAAGATCACATCTCTGCACTCCAGCCAGGGCAACAGAACAAGACCCTATCTCAAAAAAAAAAGCCACCATAAACCATTTATGACCCTCTTATGCCAAGAAGAGAAGTGATGTGAAGAGAGGAGGAAATGGAGTTTCCTACTGCCTGGAGCAGCCGTGGAACATCAGTCTATTGGAGGAAACTCAAATAGCGGAGAGACGTGGAAGCTGGGTTGGCAGGCCACAGCCCCCACATGGACGTTCCCCCACCCTGGCCCTAGACAGCCTGGCCCTTTGGCTGCCGGCCCGACACTATGCCCTGCAAGTGGTTGACCCTCCCTTCCCTTGCCTCCCTCCCTTTCCAGCTGGGGGTCTGTCCTTCCCTCTTCCTCCGTCTCATCATGATTTGACATGTTGTGACTTCCTAAAAGGAACTGGACAAAACAGACCGAGCTACATCCAGAAGGAAACTTAAACTCTTCAGCCGTGGACACAGTACAAACCCTGACTGATCGAATGCTTGGTGCCATGTTCATTTCACTCTCACAACCACCCTACAAAGTAGACCCCATTCACAGCCCGGTTTTACAGAGGAGGAAACTGAGGCACTAGGGCAAGTTGCTCACGTGAGGTTATCAGCTTCCAAGTGGCAGGATTAGAACCCTGCTCAAGGTCATGGTACTTCATTATGGCAGCCCTATAAGCCAATACAGCGTCCATGGTCACTCCCATTTAGGGGGACTGCAAATTGCCCTCCTTCCACCAAGAGGACAATAGATGTAATAAATAATACCTACGAGGCACTTACTTTGTGCCATGCACTGTTCTGCTTTTCATATCTTAATTCCATTTGTAGCATCCCCATGAGGAAAATGCAACTATCAGCTCCTTTTTAGAGATGAGCAGCCCAAGGCTCACAGAGGTGAACAGTCTTCCCCCGGGTCCTGCAGGTGAAATGGCAGAGTGAACATCTGACCCTAGACAGCTGGATTTTAAGGTCCAGGCTCTTAACACCCATCCATGCTGCTCATCACCATAGTCTGGCCCCATCTCAAATTTAAAGTAACATACACCTGGCCCTGTCTTTATACGGACTCCAGGTAAATGGAGTAACCCGTGAATGTGTAATGATCACTTTTAAGCGTTTGTGGAGGTTGACTCCTTTCCCTACACAAACTCCATCTGTCCTCACTGTCCTTCCTGTCAACACCAAGCATGCCAGATATAGCCCCATCTCTGTGATTTTCTCACACAGTCTCACCTGCCCGGAAGGATCACGCCTTGCTCCCTCTCAACCCAAGCCTTTCTGTCTGCAAAACAGCAAGAAATTCAGACAAGGTGGTACCAGACACCTGAGGAAGGACAGGGGTGAGGAAATGAGGTCTTCATCCTCACTCACCAGCTGTGTGACCCCGAGCAAGTGCCTGGGTAAGTCTCTAGCTCTCTGGGTCTTGGCTATCTTATTCATTAGGTCAGAAGCAACAGCAACTAACTCTCAGGGTTGTAGTAAAGAATTAACAAGAAGTCAGTGTGCTGAGCACCTAGTACATGACAGCACACAGTAGGTGCTCAAGAAACTGGCTGCTGTGCAAGGGGCTCATGTATGAGCCAGGGGACTGGGGACACCACTCAGTGTCAACCTAAATCATTCCAGAAACATTTTGTGTCCCATCCGGAACTGGGGACCCCACTCTGCTTGTGAGTCTTCTAGCCTTTCGGGTTTCTGATCCCACTAAGGATTCAGTCACCCTGCGTTTCTCAGGGAAAGCCAAGGCCCTGGGAGGCAACTCCATGAGCTCTGCTGGCCTCCCCTGCTCAGCCGCCTGGATCTCCCATCCACACTTCATCATCCTACAACACAGTCTTCCCCAGACTCTGTGAACAAGAGGCCACCCTGGTCGATGGGGCTGACACAGGGACTGACTGCCCTCCTCACCAGAGACCCAGGACTGCCTGTGGTGCCCACTGACCCATGGTTTCTCATAGCCCTACAGAAAGTGACTGAATCTCAACCCAATGGCCTTGGGGTCTTGTCAAGGATGGTTGCCCCCAGAGATGGCAATACCCAGAGACTTTCAGTGCCCTGGTCTCAGACCCACCCCTCCACCCCAACAGCCCTATCAGCCACCTTGTCAAAGGGAAGAGCAACCTGTGACTCTGGATGCAAAATAAATGTTGGTCCCTCTGTGTCTTTCAAGCATCTTTTCCTTTCTCTAGCCAGCCAGGCCCAGCCATCCCTCCTGGCAGCCAAGCTCCCACCAACAACACCCTGCCAGCTCCTTCCACAACCACCCAGGTGATGTCTGTTCTGAACGGAGAGGGAGACATGGGCAGATGGGCCAGGAGGGAAGCTGCAGTGATGAGGCGGGGACTCTGGGCTCAGCATCAGGATGCTCAGCCTGAGCCTAACAGTAGCTCAGGAAGAAGAGGGAACCCCGAGAATGTGGCCCCCTTATTTATAACCACCACTTTATCTTTCAGGTTGGAAAAACTGGGCTTGAAAGCAGGGAGCGACTTGGCCAAGGGCTGAAATAAAATTTCCCAGTAGAGCCCAGCCTGGCTTCTAAAGTCATGCCTTGTCCATGCAGAACTGTCTTTGCCCATCAACCCTCAAGCAAGCACACAGTAAGCACTGCCAGGCACCAGTCTGGCTCTATATTGGCCACAGCCATGAGATTTACAAGGCAAGTTCACATCTGAGATCTCATAAGCCCCAATAGCAAAGCTCAGCATCCTCTTCAAAGCCAGGCACATGCACATTTCTCCCCAGTGCCTAGGGTCTGCACTGCCCTTTGGGAAACAACAAGACAGGTCAACCCTGCTTGGCAGAGACAGTCAACCTCACAGTGACACTGCATAAAATGTCCAAGCTCAGCATCTCCGAAGCAGCAGGCACTGAGCGAAACCTGACTGGATGGATGGGAGGGAGGGTGGGTGGGTGGATGAATGAACAGAAGAAACCATTTTTTTCCAATGTATCCTCTGGGATTTTACAGAGGGTGGGGAGTTTCCAAACATGAGCTGTTCTCTTCTTGGTGGAAGGAATATACAGACCTCCCCTGAGGGCCTTTCCATTTGAGCTGAGCAAAAGGTCATGGTCCCATATCAGTGCCTGGAACTGCTAAACCATTTTTCCAGCTTCCAAAAAGCTGGTCACAGGGGGGAAACTGAGGCAAATTTTTTTTGGTGAAATATCACAGGCTCTTTACCCAAACTACCACATACTTTGTGTGAGATCTCGATCAAGTTATTTAACTGCTTAATGGCTAAATTTAACAGCTTTGCCAAGGAAAAGGAGAGAGACAGTGAGGCCCCAGGAGACCCCCATGGGAAACTGGTTAAAAACACAAGGTATGGAGCCAGACCGTCAACCCAGGTGAAGTTATAACATCTCTATGACTCAGTTTCCTCCCTGGTAAATGGGAATCCCACCCTTTCCTCGTTGGGTGATAGTGGGAATGAATTGAGTGCCAGAAACACTACCTCTCCCAGCAAGGACTCCAGAGGGCCTGGGATTCTCAAGGAGGTGCCACCTCCATTGGATGCCACTTTCCTCGAGAAACCCCAAAGCTCCTTCAGAGGCTGCTCAGCTGTAACCGCACTCCAGGGGTGATTTCCTGGATCTCAGTAGCCTTCCTCTTCATGCTACGGAGGTGTCAGAGGCATGAAGAGAGTGTCCTCTGAAGACAGGGGGCACCAGGCAAGGAGAGCAACATCATGGAATGAGACACCCATGAAGAATGCGGCCCGCAACCCACCAGCCCACTCGGCCGACAGAGCATTTTTCCTAACCAGCACGGTGGGCCTGCACCAGGACCAGGAAATAAGAAAATGAAACAAAATGGTCCATAATTAGAAAGGCAATAAAAGCAGGGGGGAGGAGGAAGGCAGTGAACTCTATTAATAGTGCTAATAAATGTTCTGGGATAATACCGCTGTGTTCTGAACCTGCCTGTGGGAGGTGTTGCTTATACTCATTTGCATATTAATTTGGAAGGAAAATGCCGGGCTCTTTCTGCTGGGATAAATCAATTCCGGTGAAAGTTCTCAGATGGGAAGCGGCTAATTCTTCTTCCCTTTTCCTCCCAGCAGGAAGACACCCATTTGCTGCCAGGAAAATATTTTTAAGAGCCACCACGGTGTGAAAAAAACTAGGCCAGAAAACTACAGGCAGAGTGCAGACCTCGCAGATGGCTGGAGCCATGCTGCGATGGGCTTAGGTAAGGCCCAGCTAAACAGGACTCAAGAGCCAGGATGAACCAGAGAGAAACCTGGCTTCCCTTGAACAACATCATTGGAGCCAAGATGGCCACCTTGAATTCCAGGGTTTATTGATTGATACTGGCTGGTAATGGAACCACAGAATTGAGAAGGATTTGAAGTCCAGGATGAGACTCAGAAGACAGAGTGCGGTGATCAATTGATGATGTCTGCCACGGGAGACAGTATGGTAGTAGGCATGATGTCTGCCATGCAGCCCTGAGGAGAGACACCACTCAGCATCTGAAACAGGGCATTATGGGCCATTCAAAGCAGGCTGGGTAGAAAATGGAAACGAAACTTCAGAGCAGCCACGGAGAGATGCCAAAAAGTGTAGAGAGACATAGACCAAAGAATGCTGAGAATCTACTGTTTTGGACATTGTGTCAGATCTGGAGGATACAGAGATGACTAAGGCAATGCTTTCTTCTAAGACATGAAATCTAATAAGGACAGGCATGTAAACAGGACTTACGCTGTAATGAGACATCACTCCTCTGCTTCTTCTAATTACTGGGCTGCCCCTTCCTGCATCCTCCGCAAGCTGCTATTTCTCCACTTCTCTTGTTTATTAATACCCCACAGAGATTCCTTCCTTGCATCCTTTAGCTCTTCTCCTCACTGTGCATACGCACAGGGGAATCTCTCACTTCCCAAGCTTGAACTTCCTCCTCTGCACCAACGGCTCCCAAAAGTTAGTCTCAAGCCACAATTTTTCTCCCCAACACCTTTCTCAGATGCACATTAGGCATCTCCACTATTAATCCCCATTTTGGAGATAGGGAAACTAAGGCTCAGAGTGATTCCATAACTTCCCCAAGGCTAAACAGCTGGCAGGTGGCAAAGATTAGACTCAAGATCTGTGTGACCCAGGGCCTACACCCCAACACCTGGACCATTCTGCTGCCAGCCGACACTGCCTGGAACAGCACCACAAGACCCCAGGAAGAAACTCGCTCACAGGGTGAGGTGCCTCAGACAAACATGGGACACTTGGGTTCCTCTCACTTCTCCTGACCACAGCCTATGCTGCTTATGGTGCGATGTGGGCTGTGAAGGTTACTGGATGGGACAGTAACCGGATATGAAGGAGGGTTGTGAATGCAGGAGAGGGTTGGGGTTCTGTGACTTTGAAGAAAGCCTGTTTCTTTTGAGCTGCACATTCTTATAATGTGACATCATTCACTCCCCTATATCATCAGGTCAGCAGTCACCAGACTTCTCCAGTAAACAAGATCCTAAAAGCAGAGTCCTAAGGAAGTGACACCATCCTCACCTCCTTGCTGTGAAGCTGGAGCTCAGAGAGGTCACCGTCTTTCCCAGGCATGTAGAGCCCCAGCAGAGGAGAGACCAAGCCCAGAGCGCCCAGGCTTCCAGCCCCAAGAGTTTCCTTTCAATATCAGAATTCTTCCTCTACAACAGGCCAAAACTAACTCCAAGTGGTGTTTATTAAGCATAGAAATAGAGGGAAAAAAAGTTAGAAAAAACAAAAGATGCTAGCAAGAAGAACATGTATATAAAACATGAATTTTTCAAAGGATCTATTTGTCCAGGAAAATCCTTCGTGCCACGTATTCCATGTTGCTGAATAGAAAAGGGCTATGGCCACTGGGCATCTGGGGTCATGGACCCAGCACTCTAGTATTTGAGGAGTGGACACTCCCTGCATCACTTCCACAGAGAAGGGAGAGACTGTCCAACATCACCCCTCAAAGAGGTCTTCTCTCTGACCACCCTCCGCATCCAGAAGAGCAGCTCCGTCCTCCAGGTGCCCACCTGCTCATTCCTCAGAGCACTCTCCATTTTCAGGGAAAGGGTATGTGGCATCAGGGCCAAAAGCAAATGGCCTATGTTCCAACCCCAGCTATTTCCCACTGGCTGGGTGGATGCAGCCTACTCACCTCCCTGTGCCTCAATACCCTTACCCCTAACATGAAGAAAATAGCAACACCTACCCCACTGGGTTATCATGAGGATTACAGGAGTCAAAAGACATGAAGACTGGCCAGCTGCGGTGGCTCACACCTGTAATCCTGACACAAGGGATATCCGGTTACTGTCCCATCCAGTAACCTTCACAGTCCACATCTCACTGTAAGCAGCATAGGCTGTGATCAGGGGAAGTGAGAGGAACCCCAGTGTCCCATGTTTGTCTGAGGCACCTCACCCTGTGAGCAAGTTTCTTCCTGGGGTCTTGTGGTGCTGTTCCAGGCAGTGTTGGCTGGCAGCAGAATGGTCTGGGGGTTGCGGTGTAGGCTCTGGGTCACACAGACCTTGGGTCTAATCTTTACCACCCGCCAGCTGTTTAGCGTTGGGGAAGTTATGGAATCCCTCTGAAGGCTGAGATACAAGAGTCACTTGAATCCATGTGGCGGAAGTCGCAGTGAGCTGAGATCATACCACTTCACTCCAGCCTGGGTGACAGAGGGAGATTTTGTCTCAAAAGAAATAAAAAGATATAAAGACTTAGAATGGTACCAAGCACAGAGCGAGCATTAACCCACATCAGATTCTTTTTTGCTGCTTTCTGTCTTCTCCTCCAGCAGGGAAACTCTACCAACGCAGGGATTTTGTTTTGTTTGACACTGAATCATCAACGTCTAGAATATTGCTGGCACTAATCATGGGTCGATTTGCAGAATATTTGTTTAACACAAGCTCTGCCAGACACAAGACCAGGTCAAGGTAAAATAACTCAGAAGGTACAGAGCGGAGGTGTCTACAGGGAAGCAATGTGACCAGATTGTCAAAATGTGGAGCGTAGAGATCTGTGATCCAGAGGAGGGAGGCTTTGGCGTCAGACAAAGATGGGTCTGAGCCCTTGCAATGCCATTGTCTGGAGGTGGGCCAGGAAACACTGCACCTCTCAGAGGCTGCCTCCTCACCTGTGAAATGGGAGTTCTCCTCCTGCATGTGGGTTATAGTGAGGTGGAAAAGGTCACATCCACGTGGTGTGTGCAGGAGTTCAGCAAACGTCAGGCTCCTTTCCCTGAGCCCAGGCTTCTGTAGAGCCCTCTCCCACCATGCGTCTCCCCCAAGCCCTACTGACTGGGAGGTGGCTCCATTAACAAGCCTCCTCTTCCCTGCCAGACCTCATCTCCACTTCCTGATTAAGAGAGACATGCTGTTTCACTCACACTCCTAGCTGGAGGAGGGAGGGGGTTAAGCTCCTGTTTTTGTTTTTACAATGCAAAATTTGTCAACTTGGCACAGTTGACAGACTGTCTCTGTGTCACTGCATGGGTTTCTTTAATTGCTTTCTCTGCATGTGAGCATCTGTATGCCTGTGCCTGCGTGTTCCCTGAGAATGGCGTGCTTGCTTCGGCAGAAAAGGCACTGATTCTAGAAGACAGGCCTGTCCCCTAGTACATCTGACTAGGACCTCTGAGACACAATATGGGGTGGATGAAGGGACCTTTCTGAGAGCCAGGAAACTAGGATTCTGGTCCACATTCTTCCCCTAAAATAACAGTAATAAGTGCATCAAATTCAATGATAATGGTATGACCTATGCTTAAATAGGGCCCTTTCCAGCTCAATTTCCATTTCGGGTTTCAGAACATTCCATATTCAAAGTGAGTCCTCACCCCCTCTCCAGGATGCATGAAGGTGGTGACCCTGTTCTCCAGTCCTTGGGTGACCACACCTCTGATTCGGTAAAAGTTACAGCAGTTTCAGGAGCATTTGGATACTGAGGGACTTTTATCTGGAGAGCCAAGCCTTGCCCAGGATAGTGGAATAGGGACAAGCATACATCCTTCTCACCTCAAGTCCAGTGAGATGGTCTTCAAGGAGGCCAGCGCGGACCTTCCCTGGCTGGGTCTGGGTGGTTTGCACACCATGGTCTGCCATGTGACGCCCGCCTACAGAATCTAGGGGTGAGAGGCTGTGGCTACCAGCCTGAAGCAGTCAGCAGGAGGAGGAAAGAACAACACATCAAGGTTGAGCTACCTGTCCTCCAGTGTGGACAAAGCTGGGCTGGATGCGGGCCACAAGGAAGAGGCAGTCTGGAGCGTACCCCAGTGGACTGAGGCAAGATGATCTCGAAAGCAGGATTGGCTGACCATTGGGTTCCAGGTGCAGATGGAGGAATTTTAAGTAGGAAGTTGGTCATCTTGTGACTCCAAGGGGAGCTGATACAAGCGAAAAATGGAAGAGCATTGACACTGAAAACCCTGAGTCCCCAGTGACCTCATGAGCCGCCGAACGAGCCAACCTTGGCTCCTCCAACTCAGGACTTCCCAGCATGTAAGGTACTACATAGTCCTCATTATTGAAGCCATCTGAGCTTGCTAGTTCTTGAATGCAAGCCGATGTGAGTAATTTGCCCTAAAGTCTGCAACTAGCAAGTGGAAAAGCTGAAACTGGATGACAGGCCTGGGTGCCTCTGACTCCAGCAACTGTCATGGGTCACTGTGCTGAGATGTTCAGATGTCCGCGGGAAAAGTGCCGTGGATGCTCACATCACAGACACACAAGCCCAAGTCACAGCTGAGATATGGGTAGCATGCGAAACTGAGGAAACAAGATGGCAGGAAGCTTCACGAGAGCAAAAGCGAAAGCTCTAAGCACACATCATCAGGATACAGCAAGGACTCCATACAAGCGTATTCTGAGAAACCGTCATAGACCAGAGGAGACAGGGTAGGCATGGTGTCGAAATGCAAGGTGGTAGCTGGACTGGATCATGAAAGAGAAACGGGACATTAGAGGAAAATGGATGGACTCCAAATAAAGTCTGCAGTTCAGTTGATAGTAATATACTAATCTCGGCTTCTTAGTTTTGACAAACATACCACAGTAATGGAAATGTTAAGAATGGGAAACGGTGGGGGGGGTCCTTTGACCCAACACCTATCTGGCAGTAGAGTTAGAGCTGGGTCAGAGCCCGGGAGGCCTCCTGCCTTCTCTTCATGACCACTCCAGGATCCAGCCACTCAACTTCATGGTCTATGCTTAGAAAATCCTAAAAGCAGGCTGGGCGTGGTGGCTCATGCCTATAATCACTTTGGGAGACTGAGGCAGGCAGATCACGAGGTCGAGAGTTCAAGACCAGCCTGGCCAACATGGTGAAACCCCGCCTTTACTAAAAATACAAAAATTAGCTGGACATGGTGGCACACACCTGTAATCCCAGCTCCTCAGGAGGCTGACGCAGGAAAATCGGTTGGACCCAGGGGTCGGAGGTTGCAGTGAGCCGAGATCGCGCCACTGCACTCCATCCTGGATGACAGAGTAACACTCTGTCTCAAAAAAAAAGAAGGAAAAGAAAATCATGAAAGCAAACAGTTATAGCCTCTCCATGTCCCTGAAATCAGCACCATAAATCTCAATTCTAGAAGTTCAAAACATTTGTCTTTGCGTTTATGGAGTTATTATTAGGGAGCGGTCTGCCCAGGCTCAAGGTGGATACAGCCACCTTGGTGGTTTTATTTGATGGACTGCCTCAGCCTGTCCCCAACAAGTTGTGATCTGGCCTCTCCTAATGGAGGGATAGCAGAAGCTGTAGGAGGGATAGGCTGGCCGTGATGATGCAGAATGGCTTGGGGGTTCCCAATTAACAGTGTTCAAATAGGGTCAGTGGGTTTTTCTGGAGATCACACTTACTGAGGATGCCCATCACTCCAGTGTTTAGGGACACACCTGCCTTGATGGCAAGAATTCTAACAGAAGAACCCAAAGGAAATGGGAAATATTGATTAGAAAAGTGAAACTGGCTCATCCTCTCTCTTCTACCCGCTCCTCCCCTAGACCTACCAATCCAAAAATAAAAATCAAGTCCATCTTTCGGAGTCCAAGTCAGATCCCAATCTCTCTCTCTCTCTCTCCCTCTCTCTCTCTCTCTCTCTCTCTCTCTCTCTCTCTCTCTCTCTCTCTCTCTCTCTCTCTCTCTCTCTCTCTCTCTCTCTCTCTCTCCCTCTCTCTCTCTCTCTCTCACACACACACACACACGTGTGCAAACCCACACACAGTGGCAGTCAATCCGTCACTCCCCTAAGATCCTGTCAAAGCTTGCACCTGTGCCACTATCATAGCACTCATCAGAGTCAACCCAAATGGAAAGAAGCACTCACTCATTCATTCACTCAGTGAATATTTATTGAGCACATACTATGTTCCACATTCTAAGGATATAATATATAATTCCAACCAAAACAGACAGGAACCATGGAGCCATGCCCTCATGGAGCCAGCAGTCTAATTGCTCACATGAGTCTATCTCCCCCATGAACTGTGCTGTTTGGAGTCAGGGACCTGTATCTCCTTTGTCTCAGACCCCAGTGCTCAGCACAGTACCCAGCATATGTGAGGACCACAGACATGTTTTCTGAAGTCACAATCAAATGGATTAATCAACCAACACCCAAAACCCACCTGTCTCTCTCTCTTTTTTTTTTTTTTTTTTTTTTTGAGACAGAGTCTCACTCTGTCTCCCAGGCTGGAGTGCAATGGCGCAATCTCAGCTCACTGCAACCTATGCCTTCTGCCTCCCAGGTTCAAGCGATTCTCCTGCCTCAGCCTCCCGAGTAGCTGGGATTACAGGTGCATCCAACACGCCCAGCTAATTTTTGTATTTTTAATAGAGGCAGAGTTTCACCATGTTGGTCAGGCTGGTCTCCAACTCCTGACCTCATGATCCATCCGCCTTGGACTCCCAAAGTGCTGGGATGCTGGGATTACAGGCATGAGCCACTGCTCCCAACCTGTCTCTTTCTTAAGACCGTCAAGTGACCCCAGTTGTCTGCATCAGGGTCTGAAAACTGCAGCCCATGGGCCCAAACCCAAACATGACCTATTTTTCTAAATAAAGTTTTATTAGAACACAGTCACATTCATTTGCTCATACACTGTCAATGGCTACGTTTTTGCTTCCATTGCAGCAGCGAGTATTTGAGACAGAGACTCTATGATCCACAAAGCCAGAAATAGTGACTCTCTGTTTCTTTACCAAAAAAAAAAAAAAGGCTTGCAAACCTCACATCTACAGCATAAAGCCCAAAGTTAGAGTAGCATCAAAGCCTGTGCACACATCTCTCCATTTCATTCTGGGTTCTGGATATGCCCAACGGCCCACAGTTCCCTGACAGGCCCAGTCTACTAGTGCATCCGGGACTTTTTTGCCTGTTTGGAATAGTCTTATTTCCAAGCCTTTCCACGCAGCTAACTTCAAAACTACACACAGCATCAGCTCAAGCAGCTCCTTCGCGTTGTCTACCCTTCTTCCTCCCCTTCCCCGCCTCCTGACCAATCCCAGCATTCCCCTATGCTCCCACCACATCCAAATTCTTCTCTGCTGTGGCTCTTATCACCAGTACTGAAATTATCTCTCTCCTGGTGTTTCTCCCCAATGAGTTCGAATTTCTTGCAGACAAGAACTTGTCTTGGATGGAGGCTGTCCTGGTGATGTCTTATTGATTGCTCTCTTCCCCAGGACTTGACACAGGGCAAGTTCTCAGTGAGCGATGTGAACAGAACTGTGTGCCTCTCTGTCACTTTTCTTCATTCCAGATGCTCCCCGCTCCCAGTGCCCAGCCTCCCACTAGCTCAGAGAGAACAGAAGCACAGAAATCGAGTCCAAGGGGAAAATGCCAGTTATATCAACCAGGGATGATCCGGGGTTTGGTACCCGTGAGTGGGAGTTGATGGTGATGGGGGGCCTGCATGTTATGATAATACAACAGGGGGCAGAAGGGGCAAGGGCAGAAACACAGGAGGGACCTTACCCGGGTTCCAATCGGCTGCCTCACTGGGAGACCAGCTGGAGCATGTTTCCTGGCAGCTCAGAACCAGGGGTGCTGCCAGGGTCTGGCTAACGGGGTGGAGTTAGCCCCGTTCCCATTCTAGGAAATAAATGGGATCCATGCCTATGGCCTGGCACATCTCTCACCCGCTGTGATCTCTTCTCCACAGAGCAGCCACAGGCAGCCTTTTGTAAAATAAGAGAGATGATGCCACGTCCCTGCTCTCTGCCCTCCCACAGCTTCCCAGAACCCCAGAATCCAACCCCATGTCCTTGCTGTGGTCCATCAGGCCCTGAACCAGCATCAGGGTCTGCTCCCTTGCCACGAGGGTCCTCCCTCTAAGACTCGGGCTGATGGAGAGCCGCTATCCAAAATGTAGCGGATGACTTGCCAGAGGGAAAAGAGAATACGGCAAAGCATGAACTCTGACATTCATAATTTCGCGCAGACTTTATTCTGAATGAACAAAGCCCACATTCAACGGGGTGGGGAATGTAATCGTCTCCCAGGAAGGAAAGAGAAGGGTAGTGACCAGTGGTAGTTAGTCTTCCAGAGGTTAGGAACTCTGTTTTCATTCTCCATCCACAGTCTCGAAAATGGGAGGAAGGCCTAGGTAACCTGAACCAAAGGTCAGAGCAGGGCCAGTGACAGACCCAGTGGGACTGCAAGCCCGGAGGAGAGGGCTCCACATGGATAGTGGGAATACCAAAATGGCATTTGTGTCATGCATTCTACATACACAGCAGCCCAGACTCTCATTCGGACCTAACTCGTTTAATCTTCTGCACAGCCCTGTGTAGTGGGAACAGTATTACCCCATTTTAGTAACAAGGAAACTAAGACGCAGAGAGGTTAAGCAACTTGCACAAGGTCACACAGCAAGTCAGCAAGGAGCCAGGATTTGAACTTGGGTCTGGCCCCACGTTTCACCACCACATTGCAGGGATCAGTGAGGTCCTGGGCACAGAACTGTGTGAACAGAGCAGCTGGCCACAGGGCCCTGCTTGAGCACATCTGGGAACAGCATTGCTGTGCTTCCTTAGGCTCAGTCATCCAGGAAGTGTTCCTAGCCTTGGGAGAGTCTGGCTCTTCTAGGCTGAAGGTATCCCTCCCATAAGGTTCTCCCACAGGCCCTACCTCTGGCTTCAGTGACCACAGTGATTAAGCCTACCCACTCACTCACTGTGTGTCCTTTTCTCCATTTTGAGTGTCCCCAGGCATCCAGCCCTCACCCTGTTCTCCTCATCCTCTGGATAAAGGCTGCTGTGCCAGCATCCTCTCAAGCCCAGTGGTCCTGGCTCCCCAGACACCACTTCCCAGCACACGGCCTCAGAAGAGATGCCCCCAGGTCTTCTAAACACGCCCCCTGATTTTTCACACAACTACTGCCAGTTTTCTGTTACACCAGGCACAGTAGACGAGGGTTTATTTTCCCAGATCCTCCAAAGAATGCCCCTGGGCACATGCAGGCTTGCTTTTTCCTAGACTCATAAAATATGGCATTTACACAGGTGCGATGCGGGGTGCCGCCCAGCTGAGCCTCTCTCCTGCCCGGCCAGCGTCCAGGCTCCAGAGATTGCATCTGCCCATCTGGGCCAGGCTCGGTGCATCTGTCTTCATGGAGCGGTCCTGGTGGAAGTTCTGCCCCCACTACTATATCCCAAAGCTCCGTAACTCTTCTCTTCAGAATCTCTGCCCACATATATCCTCTGGACAGGGCTGGAACAGGACAGCAATTGTCAGAGCGTGTCCTGCAGAAGGGCTGGCGTTGACGGGAACGAAGCAATAGAGAGCGTGGATTCCATGGTCAAGTAAGACTAAGAAACCCTGGGTAAGACAAACCTATATCAGTTCCTTTACTGTAAACTTCTCAGGGCCTTCAGCACTCCCAAGTATATCATAAATCTACTATGGCCAGGCACGGTGCCTCACACCTGTAATCCCAGCATTTTGGAGCCTGAGGCAGGTGGGTCACCTGAGGTCAGGAGTTCGAGACCAGCCTGACCAACATGGTGAAACCCCATCTCTACTAAAAATGCAAAAAAATTAGCCAGGCGTCGTGGCGTGCTCCTGTAATCCCAGCTACTCAGGAAGCTGAGATGGGAGAATTGCTTGAACCCAGGAGTCAGAGGCTACAGTGAGCTGACACTGCTGTACTCCAGCCTGGGCGACATAGTGAGATTCCATCTCAAAAAATAAAAGTAGAAAAAGAAATCTACTAAAGGAACATTGTTCCATTCAGTAAACGTGTTTTGAGCACCTATTATGTGCTGAGCATTGTTTCAGGCACTGGAAACACACCAGTCAATATAATAAACCAAAAACAGAATTATTTGTTGACAGACAAGACATATAGGAAATAAGCAATAGACAGAGGACGTTAGAAGGTGGTATATGGTACAAAACAATGTTTTTAAAACAATGTTTTTAAAGTGAGATAAGACGGATGAAAGGGCCCTGGAGGAGGCGCAGGTTGCAACTGGAAATACGGTGGTTGGACTAGATCCTGCTGAAAGGTGGCATTTGAGCAAAGGCCAAATGAGCTAGCCAGGCAGATGCTGAGGATGAACTAGCCAGTGTAAATGCTCTCAGGCAGGGCATGTTCGGGGAACAGAGGAGACCAGTGTGGCTACATGGAGGGGGCCAGGGGACAGTAGCTGAGGACAGTGGCTAAGGGAAGTGATGGGGCAGATTGCGTAGAGACAGTCCCTCAGCCTTGGGACTACTGACAGGTGGACTGGATAATTCTTTGTCGCAAGGGGCTGTTCCATACATTGTAGGACACTGGCCGGCATCCCTGGTCTCCACCCACTGTGATACCTCCCACCCAGCTGTGACACCTCCCAGCCAGCTGTGACAACCAAAATATCTCCTGGTATTACCAAGTTGTTTCCTGGGGGGCAAAATTGGCCCCAGCGAGATGCGAGGCATGGAGAAGGGAAGCCACTTGCCCAAGGTCACTTTGACTCATGCCAGTCTCATCCCATGCTAACCCATGAGGTGGCCGCTGTTCCCAAGTGCAGAGTCCTGAAGCTCTGTGCGAGGGACCAGCCTGGGCGGAGTTGTCTTCTCTCCGCCAGAGCACGTCCACACAGCAAGCATCCTCTGGCCATGCCTGGTCCTCCTGACTGTTTCTGAGCTCTTGTCCCTTCCCTAGCCAGCAAACTTACACCTCCTTGGTCTCATTTCTGTTCAAGGCAAGACCCCAGGAAATGCGGGGCCTGAGGGCCTGAGGTAAGCAGCCTGCTGCGACCCCCAGCTGTGGACCCAGGCTGGCCTGCACTTGAACCTGATTCTGCCTCTTCTCAGCTGTTTGGCCCTGCCAGACAGATGAGGATGTTAATTTAACCTGCTGCCCCTGGCAGCATGTTAAAGGCTCACATGAGAAAACATTCATGAACACATCTAGCAAAGCGCCCGGCACTGAGTCGGCTCCTAGATGCTGGTTTCTTTCTAATGCCTTGTCGCAGTTTCCTAGCGCTGCCAGAACAAATGACCACAAATTGGGCGGCCTAAAACAAATCATTTTTATTCCCTCACAGTCCCAGAGGCTACCAGCCTGAAATCGAGGTGCCGGCAGAGCCACAATCTGAACAATCAGGAAAGGACCCTCCCTTGTCTCTTCCAGCTTCTGGTGATTCTTGGGTTCCCTGGCTCATGGTCGCATTACACCAACCACTGCCCCATCTTCACAAGTTTGTTTGTTTGTTTGTTTTGAAACAGAGTCTCACTCTGTTGCCCACGCTGGAGTGCAATGGTGCAATCTCGGCTCACTGCAACCTCCGCCTCCCAGGTTCAAGCAATTCTCTTGCCGCAGCCTCCCAGGTAGATGGAATTACAAGTGCCCGCCACCATGCCCAGCTAATTTTTTGTATTTGTAGTAGAGATAGGGTTTTGTCATGTTGGCCAGGCTGGTCTCGAACTTCTGACCTCAGGTGATCCACTTGCCTCAATCTCCCAAAGTGCTGGGATTACAGGCTTAAGCCACCATGCCCGACTCTGACCCCTCCTCTTATAAGGACACCAGTCATTAGATTTAAAATCTACCCTTCCCCACCAAGCGAGCCATGGGCAGATCTCCCTTGCTCACAGTCTGTGCCTCTGTTTCCCCTCCTGCAAACATGACCTTCCTGGTCCCTGGGCCCTAGGTGTCCTGGGAATATCCTGGGGCTGGCCTCAGGCAGGAGAAAGGAGTTTGCTTCCCTGACATGTTTTATGCTGGATTAACCCAGCGGATCTTTGGAGACTGCGAGGGTACAGACACGGTGGAAGCCCACGTGGAAGAAGGCAAAGTGGGCGGGAGTGGACAGCGAGCGTGCTTGTTTTAACCTTTTTCTTGCACCCAACCCAGCCAACCAGAGCCAAGGTCCCAGTCAAACCTGAGACCGCAGCGCCCCCTGGCGCTCGGCACAAGGCCGCACCGCCGCTCCCCTGTGCTCGCGCAGCCATGCGCGGCGGAGGTGGCTGTAAATGAATTTAGCGTCAGCACAGTTACTTAAATTGTTTTAATTAATCACAGATTGAGCAGTAAATGAACCACTACGTGAAGAGAGAGCGCGGGAGCAAGCGAGAAAGAGGTGAGGGAGGAAGGCAGAGCCTAGGTGATGGATCGAAAAAGCACAGAGAGCTTCCGAGGGGGTAGAAGGAGGGGGTGCAGGCGCCGGCCACAGAGCTGTGACGCCCACTCCTGGTGCCACACGTCGGGGCAGGGGTCGTTTTAGCCCCAGTGGGGTTAGGAGGAGAGAAGAGCCTTGAGGCTAGGGGCTGCATTCTTCCTTGACAAAAAGGTTGGAAAGTTGGCTAAAGAGAAGACGAAGTAGGAAGTGGGAGCCAACTTAGAAAAAAAAAAAATTATTATTATACTTTAAGTTCTGGGATACATGTGCAGAACGTGCATGTTTGTAACACAGGTATACACGTTTCATGGTGGTTTCCTGCACCTATCAACCCGTCATCTACATTAGGTATTTCTCCTAATGCTATCCTTTAGCCCCCTACTCCCCTGACAGGCCCCTGTGGATAGTGTTCCCATCCCTGTGTACATGTGTTCTCATTGTTCAACATCCACTTATGAGTGAGAACATGCAGCGTTTGGTTTTGTTGTGTTAGTTTGCTGAGAATGAGGGTTTCCAGCTTCATCTATGTCCCTGCAAAGGCCATGAACTCGTCCTTTTTTATGGCTGCATAGTATTCCATAGTGTATATGTGCCTCATATTCTTTATCCAGTCTATCATTGATGGGCATTTGGGTTGTGAATAGTACTGCAAAAAACATACATGTGCATGTGTTTTTATAGTAAAATGATTTCTAATCCTTTGGATATATAGCCAGTAATGGGATTGCTGGGTCAAATGGTATTTCTGGGTCTAGATCCTTGAAGAATTACTGAATTGCCACACTGTCTTCCACAATGGTTGAACTAATTTACACTCCCACCAATGGTGTAAGTGTTCCTATTTCTCCACATCGTCTCCAGCATCTGCTGTTTCTTGACTTTTTAATGATCACCATTTTAACTGGCGTGAGATGCTTTCTCATTGTGGTTTTGATTTGCATTTCTCTAATGACCAGTGATTATTAGCTTTTTTTCATATGTTGGCTGCATAAATGTCTCCTTTTGAGAAGTATCTGTTCAAATCCTTTGCCAACTTTTTCGATGGGTTGTTGTTTTCTTTTAAATTTAAGTTCCTTGTAGATTCTGGATATTAGCCCTTTGTCAGATGGATGGATTGCAAAATTTTCTCCCATTCTGTAGGTTGCCTGTTCACTCTAATGATTGTTTCTTTTGCTCTGCAGAAGCTCTTTAGTTTAATTAGATCCCATTTGTCTATTTTGGCTTTTGTTGCCATTGCTTTTGATGTTTTAGTCATGAAGTCCTTGCCTAGGCCTATGTCCTGAATGGTATTGCCTAGGTTTTGTTCTAGGTTTTTTATGGTTTTAGGTTTACGTTTAAGTCTTTAATGCATCTTGAGTTAATTTTTATACAAAGTATAAGGAAGGGGTCTAGTTTCAGTTTTCTGCATATGGCAACACCATTTCCCA
Source organism: Leontopithecus rosalia (assembly GCA_028533165.1). Lineage (NCBI taxonomy): Eukaryota > Metazoa > Chordata > Mammalia > Primates > Cebidae > Leontopithecus > Leontopithecus rosalia. The sequence continues at coordinate 53,587 of JAPYYA010000290.1, forward strand.
GCACCATTTGTTAAATAGAGAATCCTTGCCCCATTGCTTATATTTGTCAATGATCAGATGGTTGTAGATGTGTGGCATTATTTCTGAGGCCTGTCTTCTGTTCCATTGGTCTATATAACTGTTTTGGTACTGGTATCAGTACCATGCTGTTTTGGTTACTGTAGCCTTGTAGTATAGTTTGGAGTCAGGTAGCATGATGCCTCCAGCTTTGCTCTTTTTGCTTAGAATTGTCTTGGCTATGTAGGCTCTTTTTTTTGTTTCATATGAAATTTATAGTAGTTTTTTTCCAATTCCATGAAGAAAGTCAATGGTAACTTGATGGGGATAGCACTGAATCTATTAATTACCTTGGGCAGCATGGCCATTTTCACAATATTGATTCTTCCTATCCATGAGCATGGAATATTTTCCATTTGTTTGTGACCTCTTTTATTTCCTTGAGCAGTAGTTTGTAGTTCTCCTTGAAGAGGTCTTTTCATATCCCTTGTAAGTTGTATTCCTAGGTATTTTATTCTCTTTGTAGCAATCGTGAATGAGAATTCACTTATGATTTGGCTGTTTGTCTGTTATTGGTGTTTATTGGGAATGCTTGGGATTTTTGCACACTGATTTTGTATCCTGAGACTTTGCTGAAGTTGCTTATCAGCTTAAGGAGATTTTGGGCTGAGACGATGGGGTTTGCTAAATATACAGTCGTGTCATCTGCAAACAGAGACAATTTGATTTCCTCTCTTCCTGTTTGAATATCTTTTATTTCTTTTTCTTGCCTGATTGTCCTGGCCAGAACTTCCAATACTATGTTGAACAGGAGTGGTAAGGGAGGGCATCTTTGTCTTGTGCCTTCATGGAATTGGAAAAAAACTACTATAAATTTCATATGAAACAAAAAAAAGAGTCTGCATAGCCAAGACAATTCTAAGCAAAAAGAACAAAGCTGGAGGCATCATGCTACCTGACTTCAAACTACTTTCAAAGTAAATGCTTCCAGCTTTTGCCCATTCAGTATGATATTGGCTGTGGGTTTGTCATAAATAGCTCTTATTATTTTGAGATATGTTCCATCAATATTTAGTTTATTTAGAATTTTTAGCATGAAGCGGTGTTGAATTTTATCAAAGGCCTTCTCTGCATCTATTGAGATAATCATATGTTTTTTGTCATGGGTTCTTTTTATGTGATGAATTACTTTCATTGATTTGCGTGTGTTGAACCAGCCTTGCATCCCAGGGATAAAGCTGACTTGATCATGGTGGATAAGCTTTCTGATGTGCTGTTGGATTTGGTTTGCCAGTATTTTATTGAGGATTTTTGCATCAATGTGCATCAGGGATATTGCCCTGAAATTTTCTTTTTTGGTTGTGTCTCTGCAAGGTTTTGGTATCAGGATGATGCTGGCCTTATAAAATGAGTTAGGGAGGAGTCCCTCTTTTTCTATTGTTTGGAATAGTTTCAGAAAGAATTGTACCAGCTCCTCTTTATACCTCTGGTAGAATTCAGCTGTGACTCTGTCTGGTCCAGGCCTTCTTTTGGTTGGTAGGCTATTAATTACTGCTTCAATTTCAGAGCTTGTTTTCAGTCTATTCAGGGATTTGACTTCTTCCTGGTTTAGTCTTGAGAGGGTGCATGTGTCTAGAAATTTATTGATTTCTTCTAGATTTTCTAGTTTATTTGCACAGAGGTGTTTATAGTATTCTCTGGTGGTAGTTTTATTTCTATGAAATCAGTGGTCATATCCCTTTATGATTTTTTATTGTGTCTATTTGATTCTTCTCTCTTTTCTTCTTTGTTAATCTGGCTAGCAGTCTATCTATTTTGTCAATCCTTTCAAAAAACCAGCTCCTGGGTTCATTCAGTCATTCATTCATTTTGAGACAGCATCTTGCTCTGTTGCCAGGCTGGGGTGCTATGGCACAGAGTCTCGTCTCACTGCAACCTCCGCCTCCCAGGTTCAAGCAATTCTCCTGCCTCAGCCTTCCAAGTAGCTGGGACTACAGGCACGTGCCACCACACACACACCTGGCTCATTTTTTTGTATTTTTTAGTAGAGATGGGGTTTCACCATGTTGGCCAGGCTTGTTTCGAACTCCTGACCTCATGGTCTGCCCACCTCGGCTTCCCAAAGTGCTGGGATTACAGGTGTGAGCCACCATGCCCAGCTGGATTCATTAATATTTTGAAGGGTTTCTTTTGTCTCCTTCTTTCCTTCAGTTCTGCTCTGATCTTAGTTATTTCTTGTCTTCTGCTAATTTTTGAATTTGTTTGCTTTTGCTTCACTTGTACTTTTAATTGCTATGTTAGGGTGTCAATTTTAGATCCTTCCTGTTTCTCCTGTGGGCATTAGTGCTGTATATTTCCCTCTAAATATTGCTTTAAATGTGTCCCAGAGATTCCAATACATTATGCCTTTATTCTCATTGGTTTCAAAGAACTTATTTATTTCTGTCTTAATTTCATTATTTATCCAGTGGTCATTCAGGAGTGGGTAGTTCAGTTTCCAAGTAGTTGTGTGGTTTTGAGTGAATTTCTTAAGCCTGAGTTCTAATTTGATTGCACTGTGGTCTGAGAGAATGTTATGATTTCTGTTCTTTTGCATTTGGTGGCATTTGATGAGGAGCGTTTTACTTCCAATTATGTAGTCAATTTTAGAATAAGTGATATGTGGTGCTAAGAAGAGTTGTATATTCTGTGGATTTGGGGTGGAGGGTTCTGTAGACGTCTATTAGGTCCACTAGGTCCAGAGCTCAGTTCAAGTCCTTACTATCCTTGTTAGTTTTCTGTCTGGTGTTCTGTCTGATACTGACAGTGGGGTGTTAAAGTCTCCCACTATTATTGTGTGGGAGTCTACGTCTCTTTGTAGGTCTCTAAGAACTTGCATTATGAATCTGGGTGCTCCTGTATTGGGTGCATATTTATTTAGGATATTTGGCTCTCCTTGTTGCATTGATCCCTTTACCATTATGTAGTGCCTTTCTTTGTCTTCTTTGATCTTTGATGGCTTCTACTATGTTTTATCAGAGACTAAGGGCATTAGTCTGATGGGCATCCCTTTGTGGGTAACCCAACCTTTCTCTCCGGCTGCATTTAACACTTTTTACTTCATTTCAACCCTGGTGAATCTGATAGTTATATGTCTTAGGGTTGCTCTTCTCAAGGAGTATCTTTGTGGTGTTCTCTGTATTTACTGAATTTGAGTGTTGGCCTGTCTTTCTAGGTTGGGTAAGTTCTCTTAGGTAATATCCTAAAGAGTGTTTTCCAGCTTGGTTCCATTATCCCTGTCACTTTCAGGTACACCAATCAAACATAGGTTTGGTCTTTTCACATAGTCCCATATTTCTTGGAGGCTTTGTTCATTCCTTTACATCCTTTTTTCTCTAATCTTGTCTTCATGCTTTATCTCATTAAGTTGATCTTCAGTCACTAATATCCTTTCTTCTGCTTGAGTGATTCAGCTATTGATACTTGTGCATGCTTCACAAAGTGCTCATGCTGTGTTTTTCAGCTCCATCAGGTCATTTATGTTCTTCTCTAAACCAGTTATTCTAGTTAGCAATTCCTCTAACCTTTTTTCAAGGTTCTTAACTTCCTTGCATTGGGTCAGAACATGCTCCTTTAGCTTGAAAGAGTTTGTTATTACCCACTTTCTGAAGCCTATTTCTGTCCATTCTTCAAACTCATTCTCCATCCCTTGCTGGCAAGGAGTTGTGATCCTTTGGAGGGGAAGAGATGTGCTGGTTTTTGGAATTTCAGCCTTTTTGTGCTGGTTTTTCCTAATCTTCCTGTATTTATCTCCCTTTGTTCTTTGATGTTGGTGACTTTTGGATGGGGTTTTTTGTGTGCACACCCTTGTTATTGATGTTGAAGCTATTCCTTTCTTTTTGTTAGTTTTCCTTCTAACAGGCCCCACTGCTGCAGGTCTGCTGGAGTTTGCTGGAGGTCCACACCAGATCCTGTTGGCCTAGGTATCACCAGCAGAGGCTGCAGAACAGCAAAGATTACTGCCTGTTTCTTCCTCTGGAAGCTTCGTCCCTGAGGAGCACCCACCAGTTGCCAGCCAGAGCTCTCCTGTATAAGGTGTCTGTCGACCCCTGTTGGGAAGTGTCTCCTAGTCAGAAGGCACAGGGATCAGGGACCCACTTGAGGAGGCAGTCTGTTCCTTAGCAGAGCTCAAGCACTGTGCTGGGAGATCCACTGCTCTCTTCAGAACTGGCAGGCAGGCAGAACGTTTAAGTTTGCTGAAGCTGTGCCTATTGCCACCCCTTCCCCCAGGTGCTCTGTCCCCAAGGAGAGGGGAGTTTTACCCATAAGCCCCTGACTGGGGCTGCTATTTTTCTTTCAGAGATGCCCTGCCCAGACAGGAGGAATCTAGAGAGGCAGTCTGGCTACAGGGGCTTTGTTTATACTGCAAAAGGGAAACCACCTATTCAAGCCTCAGTAATGGTGGACATCCCTCCCCCTGCCAAGCTCAAGTGTCCCAGGTTGACTTCAGACTACTGTGCTGGCAGTGATCATTTCAAGCCAGTAGATCTTAGCTTGCTGGGCTCCATGGGGTTAGGATCCACTGAGCTAGACCACCTGGCTCTCTGGCTTCAGGCACCTTTCCAGGGGAGTGAATGGTTATCAGTGGCATTCCAGGTGCCACTGGGGTATGAAAAAACATTCCTACAGCTAGTTTGGTGTCTGCCAAATGGCTGCCCAGTTTTGTGCTTGAAAGCCAGGGCCCTGGTGGTGTAGGCACCCAAGGGAATCTCCAGGTCTGCAAGTTGCGAAGATCATGGAAAAAGCATAGTATCTGGATCAGAATGCACCATTCCTCATGGCACAGTCTCTCACAGATTCTCTTGGCTAGGGAAGGGAGTTCCCCGACTCCTTGCACTTCCTGAGAGGTGACACCCCACCGTGCTTTGGCTTGCCCTCCATGAGCTGAACCCACTGTCTAACCAGTCCCAGTGAGGCGAACCAGGTACCTCAGTTGGAAATGCAGAAATCACCCACCTTCTGCACTGATCACTGGGAGCTGCAGACCGAAGCTGTTCCTATTTGGCCATCTTACTAGCCACCAACTTAGTAAAATTTTAACATGTGCCTTGAATTGTGTTCAGCACTTGTACACTTATTTCTGTATCTTTAAAACACAGTTTGAAACATCAAGTATCCTCCCAGCAATGTCAGCAGCTTACTTTGCAACGTCAGAACATAAAACGCTCCTTGGCCTCTCTGTCTGCAGAGTGGGCACAGACACCTATAACTAATTGAAAGAGATAACGTCTAAGAGAGCTCCCAGATCCGGGATTCTTTTCTCTTGAGCAAGACATTTCAATGACTCTTCTGGGCTTGACTTCCTCATCTGTAAAACAGGTTTACCACCTTTCATTGAATTCAACACAGGATTTCACAAACATCAACCCAAAGGCCCATTTTTGCACAGCCCACACACTAAGAATATTTCCTCACATTTTTAAACGGTTAAAAAAAATCAAAAGAATAATATTTCATGGCATTTGAAAATTATGAAATTAAAATTCCATAAATAAAATGTTACTAGAACATAGCCACGCTTGTTTATTCAAGCAATACCTATGGTTACACAGCAGCACAGTTGAGTAGTTGTAAGAGGCTGGCTGGCCTGGGAAGCCTTAAATATTTACTATTTGGCCTTTTATGTAAAAAGATTGCCAACGCTTGATTTCATCTATAATCTTTTGTAAGATGCATGATTTTTATATAAAACTAAAGCCAAAAAAAAACCCTGCCAAATTAAACTACACCCCAATGCTTTCATAATACTTAGATTCTTTAAAATTTAGATTTATAAAAGTTATTTTAGATTATTTAAATACAGAGCCGTATCACCTATCTCACTTGTGAATACATAAAAAGAAAAATACATGCAAAATAATTAGGTTAAGATATTCCTTAAGCATCTTCCTACTTACAACTAAATCTTTGGAATCACTTTTTGATTCAAAATCACGTTTGTCCTTGTTTTAAACACAATACTGTCCTCAGTGCCTCTGTGTCACATTGCTTAAGAGAATGCTTCGCTATCGTCTTAGGATTTCCTTTCCAGCTGCTCGCACCTGTGCTGGAAGTTCTGCTTTTAATCCACATGCTGTGACGACTACTTTATGACTGCTGCCAGGCCAGGGGCGACTTTAACACATAACCCAATTTCAGAGATGATGAACTGTGGAAAGGAAATGACATGAATAATAAACTTTTTCAAAATTAAAACCAGCATCACCTGGTTCCCAAGCAGCAAAGAACAAAACAGAGAAAAGTTCTGTCCTCAAGAAGCTGCAATGGTTCAGGAAGATCATAAAAAGTATATATAGGAGGGTTGTATCAGTGGGTAATGAGTGGGTGGTGAATATATTAACGTAAAATAAGCAGAGTGGGAGAAGGAGGAGGAAGAGGAAGAGAATGAGAGGAGAAGAATGAAGAGGAGGACAGAGAGGAGGAGGGAGGAGGGAGGGGAGAGAGTTGGGGAAGAAAGTGGAGAAGGAGGGGTAGGAAGAGAGAATGGGAGGGGAGGAAAGGAGGAAAAGGGGAAAGAGAAGAAGAAAATGAGGGAAGTACTATTGAGGTGGGGTATTACCAACCAGAAACAAACCAGAGAAAAGAGTAGCTCCAGATATGTTGCAGTTAGGAGGGAGTTCGAAAAGAATTCTAACCCCCCATACACAGCTATGACCAGCCGCATATGCATCTGTGGGTTTAAACTGTTACTGGCAGAAGGAGACATTCATATAAGCTGCTGGGAAACAGAGTTCACTGGCGTCGGAGGCTAGAAGCCAGCGTTGGGGTCACTTCACTGGTAGAGGTGCTGTTACTGGCAGGTTCTTTCCAGAGAATCTTATCTAAATTCACTGTCCTGACCCAGGGCTGTGGTTTCTGATGGTTGTTGCGTGGGGCATTCATCCTGGTGGTCTGCTGGGCTGTGAAAGCCCAGGTGAAGCGTGTTTCCTGGGGCTCTAAATTTCCATGGTTCTCATTCACTCTGGGTGGCTGTGTCGAGGCAAAAGAGAGATGGTTCCTTGGGCCCGAGGACCTCAGTGGGCAGCCTCAGCAGCTCCTGTCTCTGTCTAGTAAGATGAAGATAGACAGGTCCCAGGATACAGCAGGCAGCTGCTGGAGGCAGGCGGATACAGGACTCCACACCTGTCTCCGGAGATAATTACATTCCTTGTGTGAAGCAGGTTGGGTCAGGGTTTCCGTCACTTGCAGCCAAAAGCATCCTAAGTGAATCACAAAGAGGGTCTGCTGGGCACAGGGTCCAGGCCAGAACAGCCGGGAAAGCCAAGAGTTGGACAATCCAACATCAAAGAGGCCCAGGAGCCAGGCTCTTACCATCAGCATGACCTTGACGATCCCAAGTCAGGCAGCCCTCATGGAAGGAGGGCAGGGCCCCGTATGAGTGCAGAGCAAGGACTCAGGACCTCAGGCCATTTCCTTGTGTACAGCGTGACAAGAGGCAAGGGTACCAGCCAGAGCGCACAGACTCCCACATGGCGCCTGCACCCCTGCACATACTGGCTCTGTCCCCTTAGACAAACCCGCACCTCTCTCTGAATCAGATCCCTTCTCTGCCACATATGGATGGTAAAAGGACCTGCCTCTAGGGTTACCACATGGACAGATGAGATCATCCTTGCCAGGTGCTTTGCACAAGGCTTGGCCAAGTTGAGTAGGTGGCAACTATGAATGCGACTCAGCCTTGTCTGTTCCCCTGTACTGCTGCCTGGTTGCCACACCCTGTCTGTCTGACTTTCACATGCAAGCTGGGGTGTCCTCTCCTCCAGGAAGCCTTCCTGGCTGTCCTCCCACTCCAGGTCTAGGAAGATGTCTTCCCAGTGCTTCCATCTACCGTGCTTTTAAAATCTGCCTCTCCAACACCTGTTACAGTTAATGGCACGTGGTAGGTACTCAACGGTTGTTGAATAAACAAAGTGAGAAAGCAGGCACTGGGTTCCAGGAACAAGGCAGAGGCTTATTTATCAAAACTGAGGACCAAAGGACGGGTGGTGGGAAGGACTTGGTGCTGGACTTCCTGATGCCTTTTCCTGCACACTCCAGGTTGTATCGGTCTCAGTGGTGTTTTTCATGTATGCAATAAATATCACTAAGCTCCTACAGTCACTGTTCTTGGCAAGAAGATGCAGAAGTGAACAAGAAAATCAGAATTCCTGATCTCTTAGTGCTTGTTATGTTCTAGTGGCAGAAACAGACATACAAGGAAATACATAAAATATGAGATAATTGCAGATCAAGGTATTGGGAAGAAAAGAAATTAATGTAATAAGGGAGAGGGACTGGGGCAGGGGGCTCCTTTTGTAGTCAGGGAAGACATTTGGACAGAAATTGGCATGAATGATGAGAGGGAAGGAAGCCAGGTCAAGACTCTGTGGACTTTCTACAGAGAGGGAACAGGCAGCCAGTGCAGAGGTCCAGAGGCAGGATCAAGCCTGATGTGTTAGATACTCGGAAAGAAACCAGGGAGGCGGAGCTTGGGGAGAAACCAGGGAGGCGGAGCTTGGGGAGAAACCAGGGAGGCGGAGCTTGGAGAGCAAGAGGAAAGGGTGGTAGGAGGCTGGAAGGCAAAGGGCAAGGGGAGAAGAGGGAGGCCAATGAGGATGCTGTCCCAACTGTCTGTGTGGAAGGAGGTGATGGCTTGGAAAAGAGCCATGACAGGAGATGGAGGGAACTGGGACGGCAACGTATTTTGGGAGCAGAGTCAACAGGACCTTGTGACCTCATTTGGAGATAGGATTCTTATAGATGCAAGTTAAGATGAAGTCAGTAGGATGGGCCCAATCCAATATGACTAGTGTCCTCATCCAAAGAGAAGAGACATGGAGCCAAACACACAGAGAGAAGGCCATGTGATGAGAAGGATGGAGACTGGAGTGACACAGCTACAAGCCAATGAACATCAAGGATTGCTGGAAGCATGAGGAGCTAAGAGAGCGTAGAGGGGCAGTCAGATGGCCTTAGCTAGGAGAACTAAGATGGGGCTATTTTCTTTCCAGCTTTGCCCTGGTTGGCCCTGGCTGAGCACCCACACCCTGAGCCCTGCTCCAGGAGCGTCTGCCATGAGTCGTGGATGGAAGATTCCTGCCCTGCCATGATTTGCCCTCTCTCTCTGCCTTCTGTGTCTAACACCTGCATGTGAAGTTATGCAGTATCGCCATGCTAGCTCTTCCTTGAGGATTTCTGTCTCCCGTCTTTGTCAGAAGGCACTTCCTATTAGTCCAAAGAAAATACCGATAGCACTGCCCTCTGTTTTACCATTTGCAAAGGGACTTTGTTTATTTTGTCTCTCCTTTGAGTCTCACAAGTAATAATAACAGCTAATATTTATCAAGTACTTACAAGGCATTGGCACCAAGCTAAGGGCATTACTTACTGTGATGAGTTTTGTTACATCCTCTAAACAAGAGTGTTGAAGTCCTAACCTCCAGAACCCGTGAGGGTGACCTTATTTGGAAATAGGATTCTTGCAGATGCGATCGAGTTAAAATGAAGTCATTAGGACAGGCCTTAATCCAATGAGTGGTGTCCTTATAAAAAGAGACACAGAGACAAACACACAGAGAAAAGGCCACATGACAGCAGAGACTGAAGTGATGCAGCTGCTAGCCTATGAATATCAAGGATTGCTGGGAGAACCAGGAGCTGAGAGATAGGCAGAGAAGACCCCCACCTACAGTCTGCTATGGTTTGAATGCTTTTATCTCCTCTAAAACTCAGGTTGAAACCTAATCCCCAGTGCAACAGAGCTGGGAGGTGGGACCTCATGGATGCGGCTTAGGTCACAAAGCCAGAGGCCTCATGGATTAATGCTGCTATAAGAAGGGCTTTCAGGAGGGAATTCTCTCTCTACCCCACCTTTCTCCTGCCATATGAAGACTCAGAGTTTATCCTCTATTGCCCCTTCTACCTTCCACCTTGTGAGGATGCAACAAGAAGGTCTTCATCAGATGCCAATACCTTGATCTTAGACTTCCCAGCCTCCAGAATGGCAAGAAATAAATTTCTGTTCTTCAAAAAATAACCAAGTCTGTGATATTCAGTTATAACAGCAAAAAATGGACTAAAATAAGCCTCCATAAAGAGCATGGCCCTGGAGACACCTTGATTTTTGACTTGCAGACTCCAGAACTGTGAGATAATTAATTTGTGTTGCTTTAAGTCACTTTGTTGGTGGCCACCTGTTTCAGCAGCCCTGGGAGGGTGTGACCGAAGACAGCTGGGGGCTGGTAGTGTCTGCTAGGGTGCCACAGGCCAGGGTTAATGGGCAGTATCTTAGTCCATTCCTGCTGCTGTAACAAAATATCACAGACTGGGTAATTTATAAATAATGGAAATGTATTTCTCACAGCCCTGAAGGCTTGGAAGGCCAAGATCAAGTCTCCAGCAGTTTCAGGTCTGGTGAGGGCCCAGTCTCTGCTTCCAAGATGTTGCTTTAAATACCACATTCTCCAAAGAGGATGAATGCTATGTCCTCACATGGCAGAAAAGATGGAAGGGCAGGAGGGCTCGCTAGCTCTCTCCAGCCCTTCCACGTCACCAGTCTCATCCATAAAGGCAGTGCTCTCATTCCGAACCACTTTTAAAGGCCACACTTTTTTTTTTTTTGAGACGGACTCTTGCTCTGTGGCCCAGGCTGGAGTACAGTGGCACAATCTCTGCTCACTGCAACCTCCGTCTCCTGGGTTCAAGCAATTCTCCTGCCTCAGTCGCCCAAGTAGCTGGGATTACAGGCACGCACCACCATGTCTGGCTAACTTTTGGTATTTTTAATAGAGATGGGGTTTCACCATGTTGGCCAGGCTGGTCCCGATCTCCTGACCTCGTGATTCACCCACCTCAGCCTCCCAAAGTGCTGGGATTACAGACATGTGCCACCGTGCCCGGCCAAGGCTCCACCTCTTAATCCCATCACCTTGGTGATTAAGTTTCAACATATAAATCTGGGGGGACACATTCAGATGATAGCTGGCAAGAAACCACCCACTGGTTGGTTTCTCACCAGAGGCTGGGTGCTTCTAAGACTCCTGCACATCACCAGCAGGGAAGTACTCTGCTGCTGTGGAAGCCACTTGCTCACAGCCACGCCCTAGGAGCCAGAAGAAATAAAAGCACAGGAACCATGAAAAGAAGCCTTTTCCTCTAGTGCCCCCTGCTGCCAAGGCCTAGCATTGTGCTAGCTGGCAAAGGAGAAATGATCACAGTCCCGCTCCACTGTCACACAGCAGGGCAAAGGAGGATGGATTGGGAGTGGAAACACAATCAGGTAATACCTGGTACACCTCCAGATCAGAGGAAACGATTCCACAGCATATTCAACACCCTCAATGATCAGCCAGCCTCTCACCTCTTCAATTCCATCTCTCACCACACCCTTCTTTACATGGCAGCCTCCATGAACACCTTACAATTCACCCAACAAGACAAGCTGCTCGATGCTTTTCCCTACTCAAGCTGTACCCATAAGGGATGCCTGATGCCCTCCTCCCCATCAACCTCCATCATATCTAAAGATACGTTTTGAATACCTACAATGCTGCAGTCACTATACTGGGCTTTCTTATATAGATTATCTCATTTAATCTCGTGTGCTGACCCTGTTGAGGAAGTATATGCAGGCTACTTCACAGGCAAGGAAACTGAGGTTCAGAAATGCAGGGTAAATGAAACAAGATATATGAGTCCATTTTCACGATGCTGAAAAGGACATCCCTGAGACTGGGCAATTTCCAAAAGAAAGAGGTTTAAGTGGACTTACAGTTCCACATGGCCAGGGAAGCCTCACAATCACGGTGGAAGGCAAGGAGGAGCAAGTCACGTCTTACATGGATGGGCCCAGGCAAAGAGAGCGTTTGTGCAGGGAAACCCCCATTTTTAAAACCATCAGATCTCTTGAGAGTCATTCACTATCGTGAGAACAGCGCAGGAAAGACACACCCTGTAATTCAATCACCTCCCGTCGGGTTCCTCCCATGACACATGGGAATTGTGTGGGTTACAATTCCAGATGAGATTTGGCTGGGGACACAGCCAGACCACGTCACAAGATCGCTCAGCAAATAAAAGATAGAGCTGGAATTCAAGCACTCTTCCCCTTCACACCCCTCCCAGGAGCTCAGGGATGTCATCTTGTGGCAGAACTTGGTGTCCACCTGGTCCAAGCCAAGGTGCACAGGGAGTGTCATACCTAGATTCAGCCCAGGTGTGCTGGCCTGCCCAGCTCTGCCACCCTAAATCACACTCATTCCTTTGTGTGTCCTGACCCCAGACTATGAGATTGCCCTTCTTTAACTCTGCCTTCCAGTTCCAGAACAGCAGGGGTTTGGGGACCATCTACCAGTGATCACAAGGCTCATTCTCAGTATTACAGTGTTGCAGAATTTTAAAAATATAATATATGAATCACTTACATCTTGAGACATACCCAGGGAGTTACATGCCGAATAAAAAATTCAAAATGAGCAAAGGTGACTGCCTCAGAAAGCATTCCGACCACATCCCTCTCTTGTATAAAACAATTCCCAAGCATCCTGTTATCACTTAAATTCCCATTTCCTAAGTTATTGATGAGATTGAGCACATTCTCTTATGCTATTAATCATTTCTATTTCCTCCAGAGTCCGTTTGAACCCCAGGACTGTCTCCCAAAGCCCTAACGGAGTCATCTTGCATGGAGTGGGGAGATGGGAAGGAGATGTTAAGACGGGTGGGAAAAAGGCACGGTTGGGGAATTGGAGGAAGGGAACGGAGCAGAGGCAGAGGGAGATACACATGCCCACTTCCCAGCCTCTGAGCCAGGCTGCATCTCTTCCTCCAGGTGTATCCCCTCTCCTCCCCACACCCCGCTCTGTCCCTTCTCATCTCCCCCGGATTGCCTACTATCAAGCAGGCACAGGACCACCAGCTGAATGGGCCAGCTAAACCCTCTCTCACTCTGTTTATCAAGGGCTGCACCCCCAGGGCTACATCCACTCTGAGAGGATCCTTTTTCTGACCAGTCACAGGCTCTGTACCATGGCCAGCAGCAGTTCTGGAAACACAAGAGGGAATGGTGCAAGGGGTACTTTCATCTTCTATTTCTTTTTTTTTCGAGATGGAGTCTAGTTCTGTGGCCCAGGCTGGAGGGCAATGGTGTGATCTCAGCTCACTACAACCTCCACCTCCCAAGTCCAAGTGATTCTCCTGCCTTAGCCTCCCCAGTTGCTGGGATTACAGGCATGTGCCACCATGCCTGGCTAATTTTTGTATCTTTGGTAGAGACAAGGTTTCACCATGTTCCTCAGACTGGTCTTGAAATACTGACCTCAAGTGATCCACCCGCCTCAGCCTCTTGAAGTGCTGAGATTACAGGTGTGAGCCACCACGCCTGGCCCATCTTCTATTCCTTTACCCAAGGCCCTTTAAATCAACCTGGACCCCAAATCATCTAGGGGAACCACAGGGACAGAAAAGTGGTCTCCTGATCGACACAGACTGGCTGTTCAATGTACCTGGCCCCCCGAAAGTGATTCCTGGATAAGCCAAAAATGTAATCCACTTTCTCAGCTTCCAGAGGCCAGGCTAGGAGGTGGCCAGCTGAGGCTGAGCAATCCAGAGGCATGTGTGGGCCCCAGCACAGACAGATGCTGCTGTGCTTTATTTCCTATTAGCCTTGTAATGTAATACACTATGTGTAATTGGTACATGAATCAAGAGACACACTCCCTCTACGTGCCGTGGGGCTCTGCTGGAAAACTTGCTGTGTTCTCTGCCTCACTCTGGCTCCTCTCCATCCGGTCAACCTGACATTTCCGAGATGTCAAAGAAGATACTTTGCTGCAGCTCCTAAATTGGGGAATCACATATCCTGGGGTTTTTGTAAGTAGCAGTGATCAGATCATCAGATAGCCATCCTTCCTTCTCATTCCTAGAAAACAAGTCTCTTTCCAACTGTAAGAAACTGGAGAGCCCAGGCAGCAGCCAATGGGAACAGATGCTGGTAGACTGTCTGGGGCTGTCTCACTCCCTGCTTCTACCACTACTCTGGCCGCCTCCCAGCCATACTCTGCCTTCCTTCGCTACAGTCCCCCCTCAGCTAATGCCTGCATTCTTTTTTTGTAATTGCATTTTAGGTTTTGGGGTACATGTGCAGAACTTGCAAGATAGTTGCATAGGTACACACATGGCAGTGTGTTTTGCAGCCTTCCTCCCCTTCACCTACATTTGGCATTTCTCCCCAGGCTATCCCTCCCCAGCTCCCCCCCACCACACTGTCCCTCCCCTGTTCCTGCCAACAGACCCCAGTGTGTAGGACTCCCTCCCCTGTGTCCATGTGTTCTCATTTTTCATCACCCGCCTATGAGCGAGAATATGCAGTATTTCATTTTCTGTTCTTGTGTCAGTTTGCTGAGAATGATGTTCTCCAGATTCATCCATGTCCCTACAAAGAACACGAACTCATCATTTTTTATTGCTGCATAGTATTCCATGGTGTATATGTGCCACATTTTCCCAGTCCAGTCTATCATCGATGGGCATTTGGGTTGGTTCCAGGTCTTTGCTATTGTAAACCATGCTGCAATGAACATTCGTATGCACGTGTCCTTATAGAACAATTTATAGTCCTTTGGATATATACCCAGTAATGGGATTGCTGGGTTAAATGGAATTTCTATTTTTAGGTCCTT
>JAPYYA010002900.1:0-13456 GCA_028533165.1 Leontopithecus rosalia
CTTCTGTACACCAGAAATTTTGCTTAGTGGTATGTAATAAAAATAAACATTTCAAGTGGTTGCTTCTAAATTTGTATTTTTGAATATATATAGCTTCATAATGCAAATTGAGCTATGATATTATCAACTAATTATGGAATGCAACTTAATTATACTAAAAACTTTCATTGTTATTCAATTTGGAAGGAGAATCTACTGGAAATCTGATTCTAGGTTGAATAAAATGTCATACCTTGATATATAGGTATATTATGTGGATAGGTTTTATTCATTCTTTACTAAAGCAATGGGTGAAAATCTCTCGAATGCCTATACATTCTTTTTCTACTAAAACAATTGTGTTATAATATTATTTGATAATGGATGGTTGCTTTAGAATGCACCAATCCGATTGCATTGGAACAGAAGGTATGTGGTATTTTCCAGTTTTAAAATGTCATAAAATATTCATTACATATTTCTTGCAGTTATCCTGTCACTAATAATATCTCCATTATACAAATGATGCATGAAGAATTTAAATAACTTCAATAAATTGAAAAAGTCTGAATATTTAAACATAAGAGTTGTTGTGTTATTTGGTCTATGATTCACCATTCTCAGATTTACTGTTTATTGAAAACAGTAGTGGTGTTGGGCTGGGGCAAGCCTTTTCCTAATATAAAAAGTATTTATGACATTATTAATTGTCTAATTGTCATCTGGATACATGCTCCATTTCATTCTGAAATTATTTTTTTTATTGTTTGCAGGATTTTCAGAAATCATAGCTTAGCTCTAGCTACATATCATGTCTCATCAGCTGGCTGTTATTTCCTTGCCTGTTGGCCTTGATATTTTGGATCAGTTTGTACTTCAAATCACTCAGGCACTTAATAGCTTATAAATGTTTACACTGAGACCAAAATGTAGATGAAGACAATTTTTGAAGGAAAACATCAGTTTATATACTAGCCCTGGACAATACCCAGGAACATTGGCTTCATTTTTTATTGTTTGTTTCATCATCTCTGTAGTCAAATCAAGACCTCGTTCAGCTTTACTTTTTATAGCAGTTTAGTCATGTGAAAAAAAAAAAGAAAGAAAAAGAATTTGATATTATACATCTTTGTGGGAGAAATCAAAATTACTTAAATGCATAAAATTTCTTTCAGATCGCTACAATTTAGTCAGTTCCTGCTATATCTATGCCCTCACAGATTTACCCTCCATAGCGATTCTGAGCTTGGATTCCATACAGCTTGCTTTGGTAATTGGAAAGTAGTAAATGTGACAAAAGCAGAGGCTTAAAAAATGCTTATGCATTGACATTCATCCCTTTTTGGTGCCACTGAAATATTTTCCCCCAGGGTAGCTGTTGCCTGATGAAAAACAATGATCATATCACTCCCATCATTCCAAATAATATGCACCCCCAATTGCCAGATATAAGAATGAGGCCATCCTGGATAAACCAGCTGCAGATTACTTGGCAGCTGACTGTAAATGCATAAGCAAGGTCTGTTGAGATCAGAAGAGTCTGGCTCACATCAGCAGAACTGTGTACTCAACACAGAGAAACATGGAAAATAATAAATAATGTTTGTTTTAAGAAACTGGAATTAAAAGTGTTTTACTAATGCAGCTAAAGAGAACTAATGAATTCAGTTTGTATGGTCAGTCATAAAAATATTTCATTCATTGGGCCTATTTTCAAAGGTCCAAAGCAAATATTTACTAACAAATATTTTTAATAATGGAGTCCAGGGACAATTTTTCTGATAAGAAAATATATTAGGACTCCATTTATAGTTTTTTGCTCAGAATTATGGAAGTGAGGAGGAAATTTTGAATAATGTATTCAACGGTCAATTTAATAAAATAAATGTGTACACTACTGATGCTTCATATTCAGATCAAAAGTGTTTATATGCACTTCTGTATTCCTTTACCCAATAAAGTGTCCTGATTTTACTGAAATTTGTAGGAAATTAAAAAATCTTCCTTCTACTTTTATGTCTGACAATTTTATTTCATATTTAACACTTCTGAAAAATAGAATTTGGCAGAAAAAAATAATCAATTTTATTTTTATTAGTCATATAACATATAATTATTAGAACATTTTCCATCCATCAGAGTTTTCACTACTTCTTCCTGAGTCTGAGAGGAGGGGAACTATCTATTCACAGAAAAATTTGAATGTTGTTTATTGAAAGGAATTACTTCATTTTTAAAATTACTTTATGTGATAAATTCATCAGATTTTTCTAATAGCAAAGAAAAAAATAAGAACATATTTAATGATGAGCACACAATTAAATGTGGGGATTTGACTGAATATTTGTAGGCTTAAATGATATTTTACAAAAAAGGTGTTATATCAATATCAAATAGCTTATGAATATGTTTTTATTGGTCGACAGTAACAATATTATTATTTATCAATTGCTAAATTTTTAAAAAAGATACTGATAGAACTGAAGAAGCCAAACACAGTGAGGTAGTAGACATAAGCTATAATGTAAGCAAGTTTTGTACAAGTACACACCCAAAGAATGTGTTTCAAGTATATAACATAAATATCAAGCCATTTTGCAAAGGACTGAAATAAAGTTTTTCCCTACAATTTTTATAATGTCTTCATTTTCAAAATTTTACCTATTTATCACTTTGTAGCCAAGCATGCAATAAATTTAGAAACTCATGCCCACATTGGAAACAATAACGATAAACAAATAATCTGTGGATTATTTAAAAGGTGAAACTGAAATCTTGGAGTAGCTTGACCACCATCAAATTATCATCTCCATTATTCTTCCATTTTCCAAATTTTGTGAAACTCATTGACATACTTATTCAACAGAAAAATTCTATAGATAAAATTGCACATTTTTCTAGCTATTCTTTCATATATATTTGAGATTCAGTTATCAAAACACTATCACCCTATATAGTCACTAAAATGGCTATAGGGGAAAGACATATTAATGAATTTAAAAAACAGGTCTTTCAATATCATATATAATCCCCAAAATAATAATGTTTACCTTTGAATAGCAAATAATTTATTTTCAACATATAAATTTTCCACTGATATTATAAATATATATGACCAAAGTATATTATGTATATGAAAGAAAATAATTATTCAGAAACTTGTAACCCAAGTAATCAACTATTTTACTGATTGTTTTAAAAATTCATGTGGCTTATTTTCTACTTTGTCCTCTCATTATTTCTTTTCTATTTCTTATACCCTCTAGTGTTATAATGCAATAACCTGTTAATTGCATGACATACATAGTAAGATAAGCAGACTTTTTTGTTATTTTTACTGTAACATTGTTAACTAAAACAAAAAACAGTTCATAGAAGAAATTAATATTTTTAGATAAATAATACAATACAAGTAAAATGGAGACATGATTTAAATAACTGCAGTATTAGTACATCTGTTCTAAAATATTTTCAATATGTAGTTCTCAAAACGTTGATATTATACATGTAAATTCTCATGAATAATTAGTGAATATTCATGATACATTGATTGACCTAAATTATAAGCATTGATTAAAATTCACCAATTAGTGTGCTTATGGACAATTTATCAAGTCTGAAAACATAAAAGGCCCATATTTTATGTACATGTGTGTTCATGTGCTCCATTTGAAAAGTGAATTTGTATGAGCTATAATGCTTTATCTGTCCAAAATAAATTCATTCCTTCTATGTTATGCTCATGAATCTTTGTGAATAATTTGGATGGCATTTATTTGTTCCAAGTAATATGCAATTTAATGAAAGAAAATATTTAGGTCATTTGCCTTCTGTAGAATTACTCAGTTAACTAAGCCCATGTATTGAGGAAGGTCTTGATGGCATTGATACCTGTTTACTAAAAAATAGAAAGAACCAAGAAATATTTTGCAACCTAGGTTTATTTTGCTTTTTAGACTTTGCTTTATTTGTATATTTAATATTGGCTCTTACCTGCTGATTATTTTCCAATTGTATGCATTACTCTTCCATTCATTTTCTGATTTCTCGTCATATGCTCCAAGAGCATTTATAACCTTGCTATATTTCTTACTCTAGTTTCACACACTAGAATAAATAAAATACCACGTAGGAAATTATCCCTTTTCTCTTTGTTCCTAGTTTACATTTGATAACACTATATTTAATATCCTTTTTGAAATTTATAAGCAGGACAATCTAATATATTGTTAAATGAGTAAACAAATTGAATCAAATTCAATAAATAATTATGGAAGATCTACACTGGGTAAACTGTGTCAGATTTTGAGCATACAAAATAAAATATCTCTGACGTTTTTAGAACTCCTTTGATAGTGGGAAAAAGAGATGGCATTTTGTGGGAAATGAGAAGTTGAAAACTTAAATTTTAGATGATGAGTCGTGTCTCATTAAATGTCAAAAGGAGTGCTTCTTCCTTCAGAGTAGACTGAGCAAAAAGATTTCTTACTGCCCCATCTTTTTACATGAGGAAAGAAGGAGAGAAACAGTCTACTATGATGTCAACTCCAGTCAAAATGTCCTAAACCATCAGTGCTTGACTGCTGAGGTTAGAGACAGAAGCCACTATCTTTTAGGAATTTTGACATATGCACTATAATGTACACATCCTATACTCATGTCCTTACAGCTGGAAACAATTGTTTTCCTGACAAAATACTTCAAACAGATTCATTGTTTACTTTCCAGAGAAGACTGAAGCTTGACCTTGGGCTATCAGCTCCTAGACAGTTCTGCTACAAGGCTCACAAAATAAATGTCTCTGCAATAACCAAGTTCCAAAATCTAACAGATATCTCATCCTTTCCAAGTTTTTTTTTACGAGGAATTCAACAACATTCAAAGCATAAGGAAGCAAAAGCAAGTGCTTATTTTGTAAAGTATCTTTGCTCGTTATAAAAATGCAAACAGAAAATTCACATCTCATTAAAAGGGACAAGTAGAATGACGTAGAGAGACCAGTAGCATTAATGAAATTGCATGACATGGACGTATTTTTTCTTCTACTCAAACTTACAATTAGAAATTAATTCAACAATTACTTAACCTAGTTCAGAGAGTCCATCCAAATAATTTTGTGTAAATTCAACAGAGAACACTTTATAGAATAAAATCTCTTGTTTAAATTTTTCAACTGGATGTTCAGTTATATTTGTAAACATTCTTTGCATCAGAAATGAATAATTTTATTATGATTTTACTTTACAAAATCAACCATGCATTCTTAAAAAAAAACAGGATACAAGTGACGTCAAAATATAAAACAAAAACTTTCTATATTTTTGGTTAGTATTCTAACGTATTTTTAGGCTTTCATATATTTGTTGATTAATTCAATACTGAGATTGTTGAAAATTTATTTTTTCATAAACACAAGGGGGCTGGATGCAGTGACTCACATCTGTAATCCCAGCACTTTAAGAGGCTGAGGCAGAGAAATCACTTGATCCCAGGATTATGTGACCAACCTAGGCAACATAGAAAGACCCCATTTCTACAAAATAAAGAATGAAAAAATAAATGACCACATTCCTGTGGTCACAGCTACTAAAGGAGCTGAGGAGAGTATCCTTTGAGTCCAGGAGGTTGATGCAGCAGTGGGAAGTGATGGCATCACTGCATCCAGTCTGGGCAACACAGAGAGACCCTGTATCAAAATTAAATTAAATTAAATTAAAATAAATTTAAAAGAGATTTATAATGTCTATCATTTGCCAAATTTCTGTCTAGAATGAAGTTTAAAAGGTTTTCCACAGAAAAATTCATAGCATAGGAGAAAGTTAAGGATATGTCTAACAGACAGAGTGAGCCTATAAGAAGAAGGAAATCCTTTCAAGTACTGTGTGCTTGATCTGAGGGAGATAGCTCAAGAAGAGAGAAAATAGAGGAAAGGCAGGAGATGAGATTCAGATAATCTGGATGTTCTCACAGTTGGGACAAACTTCAGGAAACAGGATTCATAGAGTTGTCCTGTTGTATTTAAGGAATCCTGCTTTCTAGGACATAAGAAAAAAATTTGTGTATACATAGTGCCCTCTCCAACATAGTGTTTGGGAAGTGTATTCACAATGTCTGTTAGGGGGGCAGTGAGGCTTAGCTTGTAGGAACAACTAGTCAGGAAGAGGCCTGGACAAGCGGAAAGCGATGCTAAAGATTCTAGAGGCTAAGGAAGAGCTCTTGAACATCAGCAACAGGTGCAATTATGATCCCAAAAGAGCAAGTAATTCCATGGATGTCATGCACAATGTGCAGGCCACTGAAGCCACACCAGTTAAATCCAACAAAGCGAAACAAGGACCCAAGAACAGACCATGGATCCATAAAGGTTTTGTGGGGCTTGCCCAAACCTTCCTCTCAGCCCTCACCACCCTGAAAAGAAAAAGGATGAGAAACTTTTTATCCTAGACACAGCCATGAAGGAGGGAGGAGAAGTCAAACTTTAAGGCAGGGAAGAAAAGCCCTGGTATCTAGGGCTTTTTATTAATTAGTATTTACATGATTTTATATGTTTTAGCATTTATTAATTTGTTTCAATTTCAATAGTTTGGGGTGTATAGGTGGTTTCTGGTTACATGACTAAGTTCTTTGGTGGTGATTTCTGAGATTTTTGGTGCACCTGTTACATGAGCAGTGTACACTGTGCCCAATATGTAGCCTTTTATCCCTTATCACCTTCCCACTCTCCCCCACCAAGTCTCCAAAGTCCATGGCACAATTTTTATGCCTTTGGAAGCAACTAAAATTTAACTTAAAAGTTTAAGTTACCTGTTTTCCTCCCACTTTGCTCTCTGCAAACACAAATCCAAAGCCAGGACAAAGTGAGGATACCAGAAGTGAACTACCTAAGTTACTGAAAATAAAGTTACTCACTTTTTACACATCTAAATTTAGTGTGCAAATATCAAACCTGTTGCAAATTTTAAAGTAAAATAAATGAATGCTCAGGATTTAAAAATTTAAACAATTTATTGTTATCGTTTTAGGAGAGACAAGTTCTAGTAATACACAAACATTACGTATCATTTTTTTGCCTCTGCAGATTAGCTGTCTGCTCTTCTCCTTCCTGCTATGTGTCCGGTATGCCAATGGTTGTAAATACACTTCTACTCTCCTGGCATTTACTAGCTTCACACAATGTGGAGTAACAGCAGGACCCAGGAACCCCTCAGTTCTGGGCTATGTCCCCATTGGTTAGTTATGAGCTGGCTGTGTATCTCAAGTGACAGGGATGGTTCTGTCCAGGTCCCTCCGTGCCATGCTGACTTCTTCCCAGAAACAGTCAATGCTACCAGTGTCTCATATGTCCTTCTAGAAGTATTTTAAGTTTTCATAAATATTTGCATATATGGGGATTTTGAAAATATTTATTCTATATATTTTTCAAAATTATATTTAATGGAATATATTTTAAAGTTTATTTACCTTGTATTCTATTCAGAGTTTTGTGTGTCATACTTATTTTCTTAGTTAATATATTTTATAAATTTTCCCTGTTAGTTTATATAGAGTTGTCTCATTATTTTACGCTGGCTGCAATTTAACATAATACCTAATATGTTTACGCTGTGTCCCCACCCAGATCTCATCTTGAATTGTAGCTCCCATAATTCCCATGTGTTGTGAGAGGGACCTGGGGGGAGATAACTGCATCATAGGGGTGGTTTCCCCCGTACTATTATAGTGGCAGTGAATAAGTCTCATAAGATCTGATGGTTTTATAAGGGAAAACCCCTTACACTTGGCTCTCATTCTCTTTCTCAACTGCTGCCATGCCAAGATGTGCCTTTCACCTTCCACCATGATTATGAGGCATCCTCAGCCATGTGGAACTGTTAGTCTATTAAACCTCTTTTTCTTTATAAATTACCCAGTCTCAGGTATGTATTTATTAGCAGCATGAGAACAAACTAATACAGTATGAATGTTCTGGAATTCATTTAAATCTTTTTTATCAGAAATTTTTTCAAAGGACTTGATATTGTGTGACTGTGTCCCCACCAAATGTTATACTGAATTGTAGCTCCCATAATCCCCACATGTCATGAGAGGGACATGGTGGGAGATAATTGAATCATGGGGGCAAATTTTTCCTGTTCTCATGATAGTGAAGAAGTCTCACAAGATCTAAAATTTGCATAAATAACGTGGACCCAAATGTTAATTGCCCAGACAATGGGGAAAATATCTCCAAGATATGTTAGAGGTCTTCATGGCAGCCCCTCTAATCACAAGCCTAGAAGTTTAGTAGGAAAAAATAGTTTTATACAGG
Source organism: Leontopithecus rosalia (assembly GCA_028533165.1). Lineage (NCBI taxonomy): Eukaryota > Metazoa > Chordata > Mammalia > Primates > Cebidae > Leontopithecus > Leontopithecus rosalia. The sequence continues at coordinate 8,288 of JAPYYA010002900.1, forward strand.
GTATTTCTCCTGTAAATGCTTTCTTACGTGCCTCCATGCAAGAGTGCCTTTGCCCCTCCTTCACCTTTTGCCATGATTATGAGGCCTCCCCAGCCATGTAAACTTTTTTTTATAAATTACCAAGTCACAACATTCAGTTTTCATATGATTTTTGGCTGCATAAATGTCTCTTTTGGAGTGTGTGTTCATATCCTTTGCCCACTTTTTGATGTGGTTGTTTTTCTTCTTGTAAATTTGTTTGAGTTCTTTGTAGATTCTGGATATTAGCCCTTTGTCTGATGGAATACAGCAATACAAAAGGTGAGTTTATGTCCTTTGCAGAGACATGGATGAAACTAGAAACCATCATTCTGAGCAAACTGACACGAGAGCAGAAAATCAAACACCGCATGTTCTTACTCATAAGTGGGTGGTGAACAATGAGAATGCAGACACAGGGAGGGGAGCATCACACAGTGGGGCCTGGGAGAGGGGGCTACGGAAGGAATAGCAGGGGGAATTGGGGACAGATAGCATTAGGAGAAATACCAAATGTAGATGACAGATCAATGGATGCAGCAAACCACTACCACAGCCCATGTATACCTATGTAACAAACCTGCATGATCTGCACATGTACCCCAGAACTTAAAGTATAATAAATAAATAAATACACATTCAGTTTTATTCTTTCACAGGGATATGGTTTGGAATTGGAACTAATGTTTAAACTAAAAGCAAGGTGTAAAAGTTAGGAAAATGTGCAGCCTGACAATGAGATAGTAAAGAAAAACCCATTTTCTGAGAAGAAATTCAGACTGGCTTCATAAATTTGCATAAGTAATGAGAAGCCAAATATTAATTGGCAAGGCAATAAGGACAGTGTCTCCAGGGCATGACAGAGATCTTCACAGCAGCCCTCCCATCGCAAGGCAGAAAGCATATGAGGAAAAAATGGTTTGGTGGGCCAGTTCCAGGCCTGGCTGCATTGGGCCGTCTTAGGACTTGGTGCCCTGCATCATAGTCAAGGCTAAAAGAGGTCAATATACAGTTTAGGCCATTGCTTCAGAGGGTGGTAGCCCCAAGCCTTGGTAGCTTACCTGTGATGTTTGGCCTGTGCATACACAGAAGTCAGTAATTGAGGTTTAGGAATCTCTGCCTGGATTTGAGAAGATATATGGAAACGTCAGGCTGTCCAGATAGAGGTGTGCTGCAGGAGCAGAGCCCTCATGGAGAACCTCTGCTAGGGCAGTGCAGAAGGGAAATGTGTCACCCTTTATAAAACCATTTTTTTCCTACTAAACTTCCTGGCTTGTGATGAGAGGGGCTGCTATGAAGACCTCTAACACGTCTTAGAGACATGTTAGCAAAGATCTGGAACCAACCCTAATGTCCATCATTGATAGACTGGATAAAGAAAATGTGGCACATATACACCACAGAATACTACACAGCCATAAAAAACGATGAGTTTGTGCCCTTCATAGGGACATGGATGAATCTGGAAACCATCATTCTCAGCAAACTGACACAAGAACAGAAAACCAAACACCATATGTTATCACTTATAGGCGGGTGTTGAACAATCAGAATATGTAGACTCAAGTAGGGAAGCATCATACACTGTGGTCAGTGGGTGGGGGGGCTAGGGGAGGGACAGTGGGGGTGGGAATGGTGGGGAGGGATAATAAGGGGAGAAATATCAGATATAGGTGATGGGGGGAAGGCAGCAAACCACCTTGCCATGTATGCACCTATGCAACAATCCTGCATGATCTGCACATGTACTCCAGAACCTAAAGTACAATTAAAAAAAAAAAGAAGGGAAATGTGAAGTGGGAGACCCCACACTGTGTTTCCACAGAGACACTGCCTAGTGGAGCTGTGAAAAGAGGGCCATGGTCCTCCAGACTCCAAAATGGTACACCTACAGCCTGCAACCACCTACAGCCTGCACAGTGTGCCTGAAAAAGCTGCAGACACTCTGCCAGCCTATAAAAGCAGCCAGGAGTGGGGATGTACCGTGCAAAGGCACAGGGATGGAGCTGACCAAGACCATGGGAGCCCACCTTTTCCATCAGTGTGACCTGAATGGGAGACATAGAGTCAAAGATCATTTTGGAGCTTTAAGATTTTATTGCCCTGCTAGATTTTGAACTTGCATGGGCCTGTAGCCCCTTCATTTTGGCCATTTTTTCCCATTTGGAACAAGTATATTTACCCAATGCCCATACTCCCATTGTATATAGGAAGTACCTAACTTGCTTTTGATTTTACAGGTACATAGGCAGAAAGGACTTGTCTCAGATGTGAGTTTGGACTATGGCCTTTTGAGCTAATGCTGAAAAGAGTTAAGACTTTGAGGAATTTTTGGGAAGATATGATTGATTTTGAAATGCAAAAACATGAGATTTGGGAGGGCCCAGGAATGGAATGATGTGGTTTGGCTGTGTCCCCACCCAAATCTTATCCTGAAATGTAATTCCTATAATCCCAATGTGTCATGGGAGCAACCTGGTGGTAGGTGATTGAATCATGGGGGTGTTTTTCCCATGCTGTTCTCATGATAGTGAATAAGTCTCATGAGATCTGATGATTTTATAAAGGGAAGTTCTCTTGTGCATGCTCTCTTGCCTGCTGCTATGTAAGATATGGCTTTGCTCTTCCTTCACTTTCCAACATGATTTTGAGGCCTCCCCAGCCATGGGGAACTGTGAGTCCATTAAATCTTTTTTTCTTTATAAATCATCCAGTCTCAGGTATTTGTTCATAGTACTATGAAAATGGATTAATACAGGACTTTCCATTTTTTTCCAACATTTTTCTATTATAATGATCTTATTAATATTTTTCCCATATATTATTCCTCATATCTGCATGTACAGGAAATATTATCATTAATGGAATTTTTGATAAATGGGATCAAATTTTCTTCACAGAAATTTTAACACTTTATACTCTATCCAACAATATATGAGACCATCTGTTACTTAACCCCCCTTCTCTAATACAATGTAACTATATTCTTGATTTTTCTAACTTGTAAAATTGATTTTTTTCTAAATAAAGTTGATGACTTTTCATATGTTTAACAACAATTGGTATTGTTTCTCTATGTTCTTTCTACGTATGCTCATGCTCAATTATTGAATTGTGTTGGTGTTTTAAATATTTGAAAAGGCGCTTTATAAATGTGAAGATTAATGGTTTATTGTAAAAGGGTGGCATATTTTAAAACTCACATTGCCATTTGTATTTGAACTTTTCCATTATATTACCATCCAGAACCATTTTTAAAAATGTTACTGAATTTAATAATATTTTCTTTTGGACTACAGAGTTTTGTGTCATCATTATGAAAAACCTTGGTGAAAGGTCAGGTTTGAAAAGACCTAGAAAATGTATAACCATTTGTATAATGGGTTTATTTGTGTGTCCTTACAAATATAATTTTCAAAGTATGTCATAAGAAAAGTCTGTGACACATTAATCTAGAGCAGGTTTACAGATGGTAAATGGCAAAATAAGAACTATTATTCAGTACTAGAGATGGAATAAAATTCTTCACTTCCAGTAAAGTACAAGAAGTTGCCAATGGAGTGCTCCAAAGACCACATTTGAAGTAACAAGGCTAAAGAATATGTACTTAACAGTACAAATGCTAGGACCTGAGGTAGCACCAGCTTTATTTCATTAGAAAAAGACAAATAGAATTCCAAATAATTGTACCAATTCCCATCACCAAGAAATGCAGAAATATTCAAGTTGCTTTAGCTATTATTAACTGCTTTGTTAATTGTTTTATGTTGTTTGTGAAATGGCATACTTTGATGTTTTAACATGCATTTCTCTTAATTATTAACAAGGATAAATATGTTTGTTTCTATTTTTATCAGTATTTCAACTTTTCTTTTTCTAAAATAACTTTAACTTTTATTTTAGATTCAGTGGATACATGTGCAGTTGTGCCACATGGGTATATTGTGTGATGCTGAGGTTTGAGGCGTGAGTGATACCATCACTGAGATAGTAAGCAGAGTACCCAATAGGTAGGTTTTCAGCCCTTTTCCCTTTCCCTCTCTAGTAGTATCCACTGTCTATTATTTCTATCTTTATGTCCATACGTACCTACTTGTTAGCTCCCACTTATTAGTTAGAACATGTCGTATTTGGTTTTCCATGCCTGCATAATTTGCCTGGATGATGGCTTCCAGCTTTATCCATGTTGTTGCAAAAGGATATTCTATCTTCATTTTTATGGCTGTGTAATATTCCATTATACACACACACGTATATATATCATATTTTTTATCCAACCCACTGTTGATGGGAACCTACGTTGATTATGTGTCTTTCCTATTGTGAATAATGCTACAATGAACATACAAGTGCACACATCTATTTTATAGAATAATTTATTTTTCTTTTGGTATATAATCAGTAGTGGATTGCTGGACCTAATAATATTTCTGTTTTTACTTTTGAGAAATCTCCAATTGGTTTCCACAGGGACTGATTATATACATCCCCACTAACAGTTACATCTCCTTTCCTCCACAGCCTCCCTAGCAGCTGTTATATATTTTCCTTTTAGTAATAGCCAAAAAAATCATACGATCACCTCAGTAGGTGGAGAGAAAGGTTTCTATAAAGTCCAACATCCTTTGATGATTAAAAAAAAAACCTTAACCAACTAGTCATTGAAGAACTATACTCAAAATAATAAGAGCTTTCTATGACAAACCCAAAGCCTACATGATACTGAATGGGTAAAAGTTGGAAGCACTCACCTTAAGAACAGAAACAAGACAAGGATGCCTACTTGCAACACTCCTTTTGAATATGTTTCTGGAAGTCCTACCACAGCGATCAGTTAAGAGAAGAAAATAAAGGCATTGAAAAGGAAAAGAAGAGTCAAATTATCTCTCTTCACTGACAATGATCCTGTATGTAGAGGACCTCCAAAGAAATGTTCTTATAAGGCCGGGCGTGGTGGCTCAAGCCTGTAATCCCAGCACTTTGGGAGGCCGAGGCGGGTGGATCACGAGTTCAAGAGATCGAGACCATCCTGGTCAACATGGTGAAACCCCGTCTCTACTAAAAATACAAAAACTTAGCTGGGCATGGTGACGCGTGCCTGTAATCCCAGCTACTCGGGAGGCTGAGGCAGGAGAATTGCCTGAACCCAGG
>JAPYYA010002901.1:0-13456 GCA_028533165.1 Leontopithecus rosalia
AGTCAAGTTCCCTCCTGCAGCCTGCCTCGGCTCGAGCATGCCCTGAGAGCTCTGAAAGCGGTCACCTTGGAATAGGGTGCTGCAGGGTAGAGTAAAAAGGCCCCTGTGGTCCCTTGTCCTGACACATCCCCATTTTCAAGTGACACAACTGAGTCTCGAGGGACCTATGTCCCTACAGCTGATCATGTCAGCCTCATGCCCCAGGCCTCGTCTTCCCTGGACCAGGCCTTGTTTCAGCAGCTGGCGTTGGGTCCTCTGCTTCCTGTGCTGTCCCCTGGGGAAGGTCCCGAGGATGCTGTGAGGAGATGGAAGGGTCATGTAGGGTGAGAAGCTTGGGCGTGGTTCCAGAAATGTTTCCGCCAATAGGAGAGACAGGATTGGGCCAACAGGGACTCGGATGCCTTTTATTCACTCTTTCCTGGTTGATACGGAGCTATGCCATGTGCCACGACCTGGGGTGGGCACAGGGAGGTTGCTCCACAGTGCTCCCGTGCAGGGAGAGGAAGTGCCCAGGGTGAGAGCGTGCCAGCCAGACTGTCCTTATCCCCAAGGATTTTCATCAGGGCAAAGGTCACAGCCACCAGCTCCCGGTGGCCGATGAGGATCAGAGCTTTTGTTTCCCCATGAAAGTGGAAACCCCTAGGCTATCCTTCCAGGTGTGGTCAGTAGTTCCAGGACGCCCTGCGGGACTCAGCAGTACAGGGAGAGGAAGTGCCCCAGGTTGGGAGGACACCTAGCTAGAGTTCTTGGTGTTAATCTACTCAGGCTGCTCTAAGAAAATGCCATAGCCTGGGTTGTTGACAAACACTAGAAATCTATTTCTTATGGGTCTGAAGGCTTAGAAGGCTAAGATGGAGGTGTCAGCAGGTTCTGTGTCTGGCAAGGACCCACCCCTTGGTTCATAGCTAAAACCTTGCTGTTTTCTCACATGAGGAGAGAGGGCAAGACGAGCCCCCTGGGGCCTCTGATAAAAGGACCCAATCCCATTCATGAGGGCACTGCCTTCATTTCCTCCCCTCCTCAATGGACTTGCCCTGCCATTATCATTACCCTGTGACTAGATTTCAGCCTAAGAATTCTGGAGAGCAGACACAGAAATTCAGATTAAACTATTTTGCTTCTGTTTCCCTAAAATCTACATCCTTCTCATACACAAAATACATACATCTCTCCCCAGTAGCCCCAAATGTCTTAGCTCATTTTAGCATCAACTTTAAAATTGTAATCCAAAGTATAATTTAAATGTTATGAGTCAAATATGGATAAAGTTCAGGGTACTTACCCTGAGTGAAACTGCTCTTGCTGTGAACCTATGAAATCAAACATATTACGTGCTTCCGAAACACGGTGGCTGGAGAGGCGTAGGATAAACTTTCCCATTCCAGAAAGGAGAAACGGGAAAGAAGACAGGAGTAACAAGTTTCCGGCCACTCCAAGTGGAATGTGGCAAACAACATTAACCCTTATGCCTCAAGAATAATCTCCTTCGACTGGATGTTCCATCTTCTGAACATCGGGGCACAGGGGCTGGTTCCCCCAGGGCTCCAGGATGCTCTGCCCCTACTACAGCTTTGCTGGGTGCAGCCCGCAGTGCAGCTCTCGTGAGTTGGAGTTGCATTCCTGCAGGTCTCCCATACTGGAATCATTCACTGGTAGCTCCACCCTACTGGGATCCTGGGCTGTCCTGCCCCGCCCCGCTGGCTCCACTAGCCATGGCTCCCCAGCAGCCCTCCGCTTCAGTCTTGTGCCTGAAGTTCTGGGCCACTCCATCCTTTGAGACCTGGGTGGAGGCTTCCACACCCCACAGCTCATGCAACCTGCACTCCAGCAGACATGACTCCATGTTGACACCACCAAGGTTCACTACCTGTGCCCTCTGGATGGGGCACCCACTGTGGCACATGGCACACCTAAGCTCGCTGGAGCCTACTTGGGATGGTCAGTGAGCAGGAATGCAGAATGTGGGGAGCAGAGCCTTAAGGTAGCACAAGGAAGTGAGTGCCAAGGTCTTACAGAACAATTCGGTCCATCCTTTAAAAACAGTCTATGCCCCAGCCTCTTGTGGGTGAGTGGTGAGGGTGGCAGCCCCCGCTGTTTCTAAAATGCCTCAGGGTCATTCTTCCACTGTCTGAACAACACCTGGCTGACCCGTGCTGATCTTACAAATGGTCACTTGGCCACACCCTTGGTGTTCTCTCCAGAACACACTTTCTCATATTTTGCAACATGGACTGGCAATTTCCCAAATTGTCCAGTTCTGCTTCCCTTTTGATTAAAAAAAATCTATCTTCAAATGATTTCTCTCTTGTTCTATTTTACTACAAGCATTCAAGAGTACCAAGTCGCACCTTAAACACTTGGCTTAGAAATTTTTTCAGCAAATATCTTATTTAATTACTCACCAGTTCTATTTCACATAAAACACCAGGACATAAAGTCAATTCAGCCAAGTTCTTTGCCACTTTACAGCAAGGACTACCTTTCTCCAGTTTCCAATAACACGTTCCTAATTTCTGATTTCTGTTTGAGACCCCTAAGAATGGCTTTTATCATCCATATTTCTGGTAACGTTCTGTCCATGACCACTTAGATATTCTCTAAGGAGATGGAGGCTTTCTCTACAGCGCCCCTCCTCTTGTTCTGAGCCCTTACCGGAGTCATCCTTCAGGGTCTGCTCGTGGTGACACAGGCTTTCTCTAGCATGCACTTCAAACCCTTGTAGCCTCTACCCAATGACCCAGCAGCACCCCCATTTTTCAGCAACAATCTCTGTCTTCATTTATTCAAGCTGCTATAACCAAGTACCACAGACTGGGTGACGCAGAAACAGCAGTGATTTGTGGCTCACAGATCTGTAGCCTGAGAAGTCTGAGACGAAGGTGCTGGCAGATTCCGTGTCTGGCGAGAGCCTATTGACATGAATTGCATAGACAGGACATTCTTACCATGTCCTTACATGATGGAAGGAAACAAAGCAGCTCTCTGGGGACTATTTTGTATGGGTGCGTTCGCTTTCAATAGCATTTTGCAGTTTTTCTTGCATATATTCTGAAAAATTTTCGGTACATGTATCCAGCAGTGGAATTTCCAAAAAAGAAAAAAAGGACTGGCAACAGGGTTTGGAGGAGCCAGGACCCAGACATCCAGGATAGCAGGCAGGGTCTTTTTTGAAATAGAGCCTAGTCTAGCCCTGCTCACAGGAGCTCACATGTCTCAGCCCTTTCACTGATGGAGAGGGACTGTTGGGCTCTCCTCTTCCTTAAGAGTTGTCCTTGGAAACATCCACCCCTGGGTGGAAGGGAATTCCCTGGCTCCAGCCTTCCCACTCTCCTAGGTGAAGGTGTGCGACTGTTGTGTGGAGAGGGGCACAGCCTGAGGCAGCACGGGGCAAGGTGTCCCCGGGGATGGCAGAGACTCTGCTTTGCTGAAGAACCTGTAATGGCCTCCTTGAGGGCGCTGCCTTGCAAGACACTGTTGATTTGTCTCAGAATCTACTCCACCATCATCTTTCCTTCTAAACCTAAAGCTACACTTAAGTACCAGCAGGCCCCAAAAGATGAGGTAAAAGTGCGATCCAGGAGGAGCCGTGCTGTGGCGTTTCCAGTGCATGCAGATGCGTCAGGGGAACACAACGGAAATGACCCACAGTGAGTAGGGTCATGATGGAAGAAAAGAAAGGTTAGATTCGGGCTGAATTTATTGATATGGGCCCTCTAAGCAGAGATTCTGGGCAGCTTGAGCGTGAGAAATGAGCTCTAATAGTTTGGTTGGTTGGCTGAAATAGGAACAAAAGATGGCCTATGTGAAATGAATGGAGGGACAATCTTAGTTCACCATCAAGGAACATATCCAAAGACTGAAGGAGATCAAAATGATAAAGTGGATTTATCATGTAAGAGCTGCACCAACTCATGGCCGCCCTTCCCTGGAGGCCCAAGGACACATCTTTCACCATGACTGTCAGAAATCAGTGTGTGAAGGGAGCTTTTCACCCTGGAAGAGCTCTGTGGACACTCTTCTCTGTAGTTCAGACGTCACAGTGGGACCTGCTGTCACTTAACTGGGATCCTTAAAGCAGTGGAAATAGATGTGGTGGGAGGGGCATGGCAGGGCCACGTGGCAATCCTTAATAACCAGATAAACTGGTATGGCTGCGATCACGAACAGCACGGTCAAAGTCGCAACCAGGAGAGTCTGCCTGGCAGAGGCCCACGGCACTGGCTAGTTGATCATGGTGTTCCCAGATGCCAAATAAATAGATGTGGAGTCCACTCAATCCTTATCTGATCTGTGTAAGCAGAGGAGCTCCAGGTCAAGTGGATAGAAGCTGAACCCGAATCATGAAAGCAGAGCCATGGCCCCTGAATCAGTTCCCACTCTGTGCCAGTTTACACACCCAGAAGTGCTTGAATGAAAGGTAGGTCAGTTCCTCTTGAGGAAAGACCCCACTACACTGCCAACAATTTATACTGCCAGTCTTTCTCACATCCTTTTACCAGGCTGGCTTTGCACTGGGGAAAAGGACATCATCAGACTTCTCAGGGGTTTCTAAACACATGCTCTGAATTGACACTAATTTAAAGGAGACCCCAGATGTAAGGGATTGTAGAACTGATGACTGCAAACCCATCCAGGGCTTATTTCCCTCAGTTCCAGAACGCACTATGGGAACAGACACATCAGGTCCTGACAAAATCCCACAAGCGTCTCTTGACCTGTGAACCGAGGGCTATTATGGTAGGAAAAGCCAAATGGAAGCCACTGGAATTGCTTCTGCCCAGGAAAACAGTAAACCAAAAGCAATACTGCATTTGCAGAAAACATTACTTCAAAATGTTGGTGTCACTATCAAGGACTGGGAGAGTGGAGGGATGATGACTCCCAGCCTGCTGTCATTCGGCTGGATCGTCCGGACTGCGCAGAAGACAGACGGCTCTTATGGAATGGCAGGATGACTCCCACCCTGCTGTCATTCGGGTGGATCGTCCGGACTGCGCAGAAGACAGACGGCTCTTATGGAATGGCAGGATGATTCCCTCCCTGCTGTCATTCGGCTGGATCGTCCGGACTGCGCAGAAGACAGATGGCTCTTATGGAATGGCGGGATGACTCCCACCCTGCTGTCATTCGGCTGGATCGTCCGGACTGCGCAGAAGACAGACGGCTCTTATGGAATGGCAGGAAAGTACTGTGCACTTAGCCAGACGGGGACTTCAGGTGCTATTTCTGTACTTGAAATCATTTCATTATTGTAGCAAATTAGTATGTCTCCTGGTATCTGGTTGCTCTGTTTCAATGTCCCCTCCAGAACGCATGTTGAGACATTACCCAGAAGTGGCAGTGTTGGTTGGTGGTGCCTTTGGGAGGTGATGAGACTCTGAAGGGTTTTGCCCTCGTTAATATTATTAAGCCATTCCTGGCTGTCATACAAAGGAAACTGGTGACTTTATAAGAGTACGAAGAGAGACCTGAGCTGACACATGCAAACACACTTAGCCCCTCGCCGTGTGATGCCCTGTGCCACTCTGGGACCCTGCAGAGAATCTCCACCAGCAACAAGACTCTCACCAGATTCACCTCGAGCTGACACCTCTCAGTCTCCATAACTGAAAATAAATTTTTTTATTTACAAACTATCCCACTTCAGATTTCTATTACAAACAACAGAAAGTAGACTAAGGCACTGCTGTGAAGGTATGACTGACGAATGCTTTTTCCTCAATTTCTGTTAGTAATGACCACCAGGAGGAATTTGCTTTCAGCTGGCAAAACCAGCAATATAGCTTTTCTGCTCTAATGGCTATGATAATTGTGTGTGTCAGCTTGAGTAGAATACAGTATCCAGTAAGTCATTCAAACATGATTTATGACTATTAGTCTGTTCATGCCTTCCTACAAAAAAATACCTGAGGCTGGGTAATTTATTATTTTTTTTAAGTGGTTCATTTGCCTCACGGTTCTGCAGGCTGTACAGAAAGCACAGAAGCTTCTGCTCAGCTTCTGGAGGGGCCTCAGGAAACTTACAGTTGTGACAGAAGGTGAAGAGGCGTGTCTTACACAGCTGGAGCAGGAGTAAGAGAGCGGGCAGAGGTGCTACCCGCTTAGAACAAGCAGATCTCATGAGAACTCACTCAGGGTATGGTACCGAAGGGGGATGGTGCTAAACCATTCATGAGGATTCCACCGCCACAACCCAGTCACCTCCCAGCAGGCCCCACCTTCAATACTGAGGATTACAACTGAACATGAGATTTGGGTGGGAAAACAGAGCCAAACCTATCACTATGTGTTGAGAAGGTACTTTGTAGATGTGGTTAACATCAACGGTAAATTGACTTTAAGTAAAGAAGATTAGGATCACTCTCAAAAATGTGGTGGATTTGATCCAATCTGTTAAAAGGGCTTAAAAGCAAAATTAATGTTTCCTGGAGAAGAAATTCTACCTCAAGACTACAGCATCAACTCCTGCCCAAGAGGTTCCAACCTACTGACCTGTCCTAGAGATTTTGAACTCATCAACCCCCAAAAACATGTGAACACAGACACACACACACACACACACACACAAACACAGAGAGAGAGAGAGAGAGAGAATATATATGAGAGAGACAGCCATTGGAACTATTGGTTCTGTTTCTCTAGAGGACTGTCACTAATACACTTGGTGATATGGTTTGGCTGTGTCCCCACCCAAATCTCATCTCAAATTGTCATCCAAACATGTCAAGGGAGGGACCTGGGACCTGGTGAGAGGTGACTGGCTCATGAGAGCACTTTCTCCCATGCTGCTCTCATGACAGTGAGTGAGTTCTCACAATATGTGCTTGTGACAGTGTCTGGTGGTTCCTTTGTTTCTGTCTCCTGCCACCTGTTGAAGAAGGACCTTGCTCCCCCTTCCCCTTTGCCTTAATTGTAAGCTTCCTGAGACCTCCCAGCCATGAAGAAGTGTGAGTCAATTAAACTCTTTATAAATTACTCAGTCTCAGGCAGTTCTTTATAGCAGTGTGAAAACAAACTAATATAGCTGGGTGTAGGAAAAGGCTTTTCAATAAATAAAAGAAAAGCTTGATAAATCTGACGACAGAAAAAAACCTTTTGCATTGCAAAATATAAACAAATCAAAAGATAACTGATGAACTAGTAGAAAATATTTGCAGAATACATTACAGATAAAGTGCTAATGTCCTTAAAATATAAAGTGCTTAAAGATGACTGACTAGGAGCAGCTACCGGGGACCCTTCTCCCAGAGAGAACTCAAAATAATGAGTACAGAGTATAGCACAGAGGCATCACTCAAACCTGTGTGGAATCCCACAGGCTTTGATCCCTGAACAGCCTAAGATCAGCTGCTGCTGCCATGCCAAAGAGGGAGGCTGGGCACTTTCGCAGGCCCCAGAGATAGATGCTGCAACTGTGGTATGGAGGAGCAGGCAGATTACACACTGCATGGCTCCCTACTTCTGCTGCTCCCCACCAAATGGGGTATGCCTGCATTGGCAACAGGGCACCAGCACAGCCACTCTGTAGCTCAGCGTTTCCCTGAGATCCCAACCCCTGGAAAACACTGATAAGCCCTGTGGGTCACGCAGTAGTCACTGCCACTGCTGCCTCCACCCCTGCCACCCATGGTCCAGGGAAGGAGCAGGGAGGCCAGGCACCTGCACAGGCCCCACACAGCGAAATCCAGCACTGCTTCTGTGGGAGGGAAGTGTGACGAGCCACGCACTCCACAGCTGCCAGTCTCCAGGGAACCAGCTCAGTGGTCTGCCCTCTCTAGTGGAAGGGCCACAGCACAAGCCTCTGCTCTCGCCTGACCTTTTTAGCTGCAGCTTGGAGCCCTTCTGACAGCCCAGCCCCCACAGGCCTATTATCTGCTCTCAGGCTCTCACTGCCTGAGTGTTCTTCCTGCTCCCACCTAAGAGTTTGGTTGGTGACCAGGGACCAGTCGACCCCTCCCTATCACAGCCAGCACCTGAACTCTGGGCCAGCCATATCCCTGTCCAGTCACTTCAGCACTCACACACGCCATTCACTGGCTATCTAGGGACCTGGGATTTAGAGAATTATGTAGCCTATTGTGACCCAACAGGTCACAGTATTCTGACCCACCCAGCTGACATCACTGCAACTGAAAGTGCCCACACAGGCTGAAAGGCAGAGGCCCTTCAGTGACAGTGAAGGGCCCCCACCACCTGTCTCTACATCTCTAGATAAAGGAGTAGCAGTTACCACCCTGGGGAACAGGTGAGCCACAAATCTGTCTGTGTCGGGCTGAGTCAAGGTTATATCCCAAAACGGCTCCCATAGAGAGCAGTGGGACAGGCGTTTCCATGGTCTCCGCTCCACTGTGGCCTGGAGACAGACAACGGTGTGCATCTGAACTGAAAGTCATGAGCCCTGGCACAGGGTATGATAGGGAAACAGACTGTATTCCTGCCTGTCTAGGACATGGAGCTGGTGCAGTCCCCCAGGTGCCTGTGCTTGCCTTTGGGGTATTCATGGGCAAGCCAGGGGGTCCAGCTCTGCCTAACTGTGCCCACCATCCACGGATAGTTCAGGGCAGCAGACACTCCACTGTCTCAACACTTGAAACAACAGAGTGCCTCACAGTAAAGAAAGGTCTAGTTCATTCCCATCCACTTGTGCTGCAGCTGGTTCTTGCCCTTTACTACCATGCCCTGGCCTGCGGGTCAGACTGTACAGCTCTGGCCAAAGTGCAGAGGGCTACAGAAGGAAAGCCAAAAGACCCTGTCCCAGGCACTCTGCAGTCACACCCCTGAGGGTGGGGGAATAATAGAGGGAAAAAAAATTGGAATAACAATAAATTCAAAAATAAGAAGTGTAAGCTTCTCCAAATGAGAAGCAACCAGCATAAGAACTCTGCGCCATGAAAACAGGAATGTGTAACCCAAGGATCACACTAGCTCTTTATCAATGGCCTCCACCAAAATGAAAACTCATAAATGACAGATAAACAGGTCAAAGTGTGGGTTGTAAGGATGCTCAATGAGACCCCAGAGGAGGTTGAAACCAATACAAAGAAACCATGAAAACCTTCCAGGAAGTGGAAAAAAGGCAACTGTTTTAAAACAGAAACCCAACAGAACTTCTAGAAAAGAAAAGTTCATTTTAGGAATTTCAAAGTACAGCTGGAAGCTTTTTAGCATAGACTAAACCAAGCAGAAGGAAGAAGATCCGAGCTTGAAGACCAGTCTTTTGAATTAACCCAATCAGATAAAAACAAAGAAAAAGAATTACAATGAACAAAGTCCTTGTCCGAGATTATGTAAAGTGACCAAGCCTACAACTTATAGGCATTTCTGAAAGAGAAGAAAAAGTAGGCAACCTGGAAAACATATTTGAGGAAATAATTCAGGAAAATTTCCCTAATCTTGCTAAAGAGATAGACATCCAGGACGTTAAATTCAGAGAACACCTGTGAGATATTATACAAGACAAACATCACCAAGACATATAGTCATCAGACTATCCAATGTCAACACCAGAAACACAATGTCAAGGGCAGCTAGAAAGATGGGTCAAATCACCTGTAAAGGAAAATCCATCAGATGCACAGCAGACTTCTCAGCAGAAACCCTACAGGCCAGAAGAGATTGGGGGCCAGTTCTTAGTTTCCTTAGTGAAAAAAAAAAATGCCAGCCAAGAATTTTATAGTCCTGCCTAGCTAAGCTTCATAAGTGAAGGAGAAATAATTCCAGACAAGCAAATGCTAAGGGAATTTGTCACCACCAGAGTACAAGAAGTACTCAAAGGAGTTCTAAACATGGAGACAAAAGGACAACACTTACCATCATAGACAATGAATGCAAAGCTCACAGATCCTATAAAGCAGTTCACAATTTAAACTCCAACACAACTAGCTAACGACACCATGGTAGGAACAAAACCTCACATACCAACATTAACATTGAATGTAAATAGCTTAAGTGCTCTACTTAAAAAAGAAAGTGGCAAATTCGCTCAAAAAAATAAGACCCAATCATTTGCTGCCTACAAGAGACCCACCTACTGGCTAAAGATGCCTTCGTACTCAAAGTTAAAAGCTGGAAAAAGATATGTCATGCAAGTGAAAAACAAAAGCAAGTGGGAATAGCCATGCTCATATCAGATAAAACAGACTTTAAACCAACAACAGTTAAAAAAAAGACAAAGAAGGGCATGATGTAAGATAAAGGGTTCAACACAAGAAGATGTAACTACCCTAAACATACATGTGCCCAACACCAGAGCACCCAGACTCATACAGTAAATACTAGTAGACCTAAAAAAACAGGTTGATAGCATACAAATACAGTGGGACTTCAACACCTCACTGACACCGCCCGACAGATCATTGAGGCAAAAAAAATCAAGAAACACAGGACTTGACTTTGACTATAGACTAAATGAATCTAGTAGATAACTGTTGAACATCCTACCCAGTAAACACAGAATATACATTCTCATCTAGCGTGGAATATTCTCCAAAATCGACCATATGCTTGGCCGTGAAGCAAGTCTCAACGTTAAAAATAAAATATCAAGTATTCTCAGAATATAGTGGAATAAAATTAGAAATCAATATCCAGAGGAACTTTCAAAACTACATATGTACATGGAAACTAAACAACTTGTTCAAGAATGATTCTTGGATAAACAACAAAATTGAGACAGAAATAAAAAATCCTTTGAAACAAATGAAAGTAGAGATAAAACATACCAAACCTCTGTGGTACAGCAAAAACAGAGCTATGATGAAACTTTATAGAATTAAATGCCTACATTAAAAAGAAAGAAAGATCTCAAAGTAACATCCTAATATCACACCTCAAGGAAAGAGAACAAGAAGGGTCTGAGCCTGAGAACATTTCTATACTGGGTGCAGATCTGCCTAGCTCTTTTCTGCAGCTCTCCTGGCCATCTGCCCAAACCAAAATCTAGCAGAAGAAAAGAAATAACAAGAATGAGAACAGAACTAAGTGAGACTAAGACAAAACAGAATGATATACATGATCCACAAAATGAAAACTTGCTTCTGGCTGGGTGTGGTGGCTCATGCCTATAATCCCAGCACTTTGGGAGGCTAAGGCAGGCAGATTACCTGAGGTCGAGAGTTCGAGACCAGCCTGACCAACATGGAGAAACCCCATCTCTACTAAAAAATACAAAATTAGCCAGGCATGGTGGCGCATGCCTATAATCCCAGCTACTTGAAAAGCTGAGGCAGAAGAATCACTTGCACCCAGGAGGTGGAGGTTGCAGTGAGCCAAGATCATGCCATTGCACTCCAGCCTGGGCAATAAGAGCAAAACTCCATCTCAAACAAACAAACAAACAATAAAAACAATAAAAAAAATCCGGGTGCGGTGGTTCACGCCTGTAATCCCAGCACTTTGGGAGGCCGAGGCGGGTGGATCACGAGGTCAAGAGATGGAGACCATCCTGGTCAACATGGTGAAACCCCGTCTCTACTAAAGATACAAAAAATTAGCTGGGCATGGTGGCACGTGCCTGTAACCCCAGCTGCTCAGGAGGCTGAGGCAGGAGAATTGCCTGAACCCAGGAGGCGGAGGTTGCGGTGAGCTGAGATTGCGCCATTGCACTCCAGCCTGGGTAACAAGACCGAAACTCCGTCTCAAAAAAAAAAAAAAAAAGAAAATCCAGACAAGCTGGTTATTTGAAATGACAAACAAAATTAATGACCGCTGGCTAGATTAACCAAGAAAAAAAGAAGATTCAAATAAGCACAATCAAAAATGAGAAGGCTGAAATTGCAACTGATACCACAAAAAACAAAAGGTGATCGGAGAGCACTTGGAACACCTCTGTGCACACGAAGCAGGAAATGCAGAGGAGATGGTAAATTCCTACAAGCATACAACCTTCCAAGATTAAACCAGAATGAAATATAACTACTGAACAGACAAATAAGAAGTAATAAAATCAAATTCATAATAAAAAAAACTTCCAACAACAACAAAAAAAGCCCAGGACCTGGCATAGTCACAGCCAAGTTTTACCAGACGTATCAAGACCTAGGACCAGTTTCTGAAATGATCGCAAACGATCTGGGAGGAGAGACTTTATGGAATGCTTTTCTGCATCTGTGGAGACGGTCATATGATTTTCATTCTTAGTTCTGTTTATGTGGTAAGTTGTATTTACTGATTCGTGTTTGCTGAGCCATCCTTCCACCCCTGAAATAAAGTCCACTTGATTGTGATGACTGTCTTTTTGATGCACTGTTGAATTTTGGTATCACAGAATGAGTTAGGGAGGAATCAGCCAAGGACACAAAGAAACTACAGGCCAATATCTCCAACAAACAGAGAAGCCAGCATTTTCAACAAAATACTAGCAAACTGAGTCCAACAGCACATCAAAAAGACAGTTCATCCCTTTATTCCAGGGATGCAATGATGGCTCATATGTGCAAATCAGTAAATGTGATTCACCACATAAAGAGAACCAAGAACCCACAGGCCTGCAGACTTCCTGCGTCTCTAAAGTCTGGCACTGCCCATCACTGCTCTCAGTGGCCCCTGATATTTACCCAGTTTCAACGACCAGGAAATCCTGAGATCTGCTCTGCTGCGCTCTGCCTCAGCTCCTTTTGCTATTGACTCCAACCTTCCGAAGCCAGAGCCTGGAGACTCCAGGGGGACCCACCAAAGCCCCAGGGACCCTCAGCCTAGACCCCTGGGTCGGGGAACACACTTGGCCACTTGCCCCCTGCCTCCCTGCTGATGCTGACACTCAGGGCCCCTGCCTTCCCTTGAGAGGACAGATCAGCATTACCTGGCACTGCCTATCCATCCTCCCTTGGAGAGGCACTCACTCCAAGTCTACTGGGGCAGGGCATCTGGCCATGGGAGAGGATGACAGGGTTCCCGATGCCCTGGGAATGGCAGCTCCGGGCACCGTGATGCAGCTTGGAGCCTGCACCACCACATCAGGCCAGAGTGGGGCTGAACTGCCCTGCGGTGGCCATGGCCTGGGGCCAGCCTAGAGGAAGGGGCCCTTTCATGCTCGCTGCTCACACAGCTGAGTGTCCCCAGGACCGCACAGGCCCAGGGAGGGTGTTTGTCACCCCACACAGCACTGCAGAGTCCCCAGGCAAAGCTCCCACAAGCAGGAAAGCGTCTGTGTGGATCCCATCATCTTGCCTGCGTCGGATGAAGCGGGATGGAGTTAGGAAAGCTTTCAGCTTGCCCCATCCCACGGGCAGAGAGGGCGGGTCATGGCGGGAGACTTCCAGCCACGTGGGCGATGCCGCCTGGCCAGTCACTGTGTCACCCAGAAAGCAGGAGAGGAGCAGGTGCAGGGGTCCGTCCCCTGACTGGCGGTCACCCCTCAGCATTCTTGTCAGGGCTGCAGAGCTTGGAGGCTGTCGTAGGGACCTCCAGTTGGCTCCTCCTCTGAGTCACGCTACAGGGATGTCCAGAGGCCCCTTGT
>JAPYYA010002902.1:0-13455 GCA_028533165.1 Leontopithecus rosalia
CAATCCCATTACTGGGTATATATCCAAAGAACTATAAATCATTCTACTGTAAGGACACATGCACACAAATGTTCATTGCAGCACTGTTTACAATAGCAAAGACCTGGAACCAACCCAAATGCCCATCCATGATAGACTGGACTGGGAAAATGTGGCACATATACACCATGGAATATTATGCAGCAATAAAAAATGATGAGTTCGTGTCCTTTGTAGGGACATGGATGAATCTGGAGAACATCATTCTCAGCAGACTGACACAAGAAAAGAAAATGAAACACCATATATTCTCACTGATAGGTGGGTGATGAACAATGAGAACACATGGACACAGGGAAGGGAGTACTCCACACTGGGGTCTATTGGAGGGAGTGGGGAGAGACAGCGAGTGGGGGAAGCTGGGGAGGGATAGCATGGGGAGAAATGCCAAATGTGGGTGAAGGGGAGGAAGTCAGCAAAACACACTGCCATGTGTGTACCTATGCAACTATCTTGCATGTTCTGCACATGTACCCTAAAACCTAAAATGCAATAAAAAAAAAAGAATTATACCTATTACATTTGTGACATTTTCTAATCTTCATAAAGTGGTTGGTTTGGGCTATCTTATGATAGAGTAATAAAGATTCTGACCATGGTGTTAAAATGAATTTCACTTACACCCGTATCATTTTTGTTTGTGGAGGTTCATTTGCAATAGCCAATGTTTTAGAGAAACTTGATGTGGTTTTGGTACAGTTTCTGCTATAAACTAGTATAGATAGTTTCTGTAAAGTAAATTTTTATTTTCAAATATTTTGCCTGGAATCAGAAAATAGCACATTCATCAAATCTAATGTATACAATTATCATAAAGTATTTTTGACTTGATACACATCAGTGGTTCTGTTAGTTATATTTATTATAATGGAATTTATTCTTTGTTCTTCCAAGGGGAAAAATGGACTTTACCTTTTGTGAATATTTGAAAGGAAACAGAAGTGGTAGATTTAGGATTTTAGAATTTGCATTTTTAAATTTCATTTGGCCTTAAAAACATTGAGAGGGCATTCAAGAACTATGACCTATTCAAAAGCAGAAGTTTTGTATGCTCAGCGAATAGCACTGAAAATCTAATAGGTATTAAGTACACACTTAATTAATGACTAATAGTTGAGATATTATCCAGTTTCTTAGGACTTTTCCTTGGGTATCTTATAAATGATTTTTCTCCCCTCCTGAGAAAACAAATTCCGTGTACTTCAGATATTTGTTAAATAATGTTTGTTTAACACTCAGCACTGAAGAAGATATAAAAAATGTCCCTAGGATCAATTTTGAAGGACACCATATTCTCTTCTCTACAACTTTGCAACTTTCTGAAGTGAAGGTTTAATTTTACATTTTATTTTAGTCAACTCTTTTTTTTTCTTCTTGCTATCCTTTTCTCTGCAGATAGTGTCCCCAGCTTTGATTAGTGTCATCAGTATACCTTAATATGCTTTTGATTATATATTTTTTAGAAACAAGATTTTACTTTAAGATGGAATTAAGTTTACTTAAATATATACTGAAAACAATCTATTATGTATCAATAACTGCAGTGGATTGAAGATGAACAGGGAAGGCAAAGAGCTTATAGTCTAATAAATAGTGAGCAAGGGCCGGGCATGGTGGCTCATGCCTATAATCCTAGCACTTGGGGAGGCCAAGACAGGCCAACCACCTGAGGTCAGGAGTTCGAGACCAGCCTGGCTGACATGGTGAAACCCCGTTTCTACTAAAAATAAAAAAATTAGCAGAGCGTGGTGGGAACCTGCCTGTAATCCCAGCTACTGAGGAGGCTGAGGCAAGAGAATTGTTTGAACCCAGGAGGTGGAGGTTGCAGTGAGCCAAGATTGCACCACTGTACTCCAGCCTGGAAAACAGAGCAAGACTCCGTCTCAAAAATAATAATAGTAATAATAATGAGCAAGATGATATCTATAGGTGATTGTTTTTTAATTGAGACGGGGCATAGGCGCTTGATTAATGAGAACAGATGTGATAAATCAGAGCACTGGTAGTCATAGCTTCATGGGGTCTTGGAGGCTCCCTATTGTGCTAAATTTGGGAGGAAGGGTGGTTAGAGAGAAGGGAGATGGTATTTCTCAAAAGGAAGAGATCATAACTACTTGTATGGCCTTGCCATTGCCTGCCAGTACAACATCAGCCCCCGCTTTTTAAAGCAGATAATGTGGTAAGTTCTTTTTTTTTTTTTTGAGACGGAGTTTTGCTGTTGTTACCCAGACTAGAGTGCAATGGCACGATCTCGGCTCACCGCAACCTCCACCTCCTGGGTTCAAGCAATTCTCCTGCCTCAGCCTCCTGAATAGTTGGGACTACAGGTGCGCACCACCATGCCCAGCTAATTTTTGTATTTTTAGTGGAGATGGGGTTTCACCTTGTTGACTAGGATGGTCTCGATCTCTTGACCTCGTGATCCACCCGCCTCAGCCTCCCAAAGTGCTGGGATTATAGGCGTGAGCCACTGCACCCGGCCATTTATGTGGTAAGTTCTAAAATGGGAATATGCAAGGATGCTGTGAGAGGTTCCTAAAGTAATCATAATCATGTGGATAGGGTGGGACAGAGATCTGTGAACACTGCCTGAGAGATGTCATCATGATTTGATACACAAAGAATAAGCTGGAGCTCACTTGATCGTATGAAGGAGAAACCTCAAGGCATGTGGGAGCCATATGCTATGTACAAGCAACTTACTATTCCTGGCATGGAAATGGCAACTGGGGTGTGAGGAAATGAAAAGGGGAGGGGCCGGGTTATCAGGCCTTGAATGCCAGGCTGAGGTGCTTGGACTTTATGCTGAAGCACCAAAGGTTTTATGTAGAGGAACAACATAATCAGATAGTCATTTTAGAGAGATGGTTTTTGTGGCTCCAGTTTGGACAGAGGAATAAAGCTTGGCACAGGTTGACCAGTAGGGAGACTACTATAATTCTTTAAGGAGAAATCGTGAGGATCTTAGCTAGGATGAGAAAAAGTCAAGTTCAAGAAATGTTGGGAGAAGTGGAATTCTTAGTAGTTGAGTGACTGATTGGATGTGAATTATGAGGGAGAGGCAAGAGACAAGAAGATTTCTGAATTGGATCTTGAGGTGGATGATTGGCCATTAACTGATCTGGGAAATCTGCAGGTTGGTAAGATTTGCCTTATAAAGATACTTAATTTAGTTTGGATGATAATGAGCGAAGGCATGTATTAATATAATAGAAGTTTTTATTTCTCATTCACACAGAACCAAATGAGTATCCCTAATTGGCAGGCAGCTCTCCTCTGTGTGGTGATTCAGAGATTAAGATTCCTTCCACCCTATGGCTCCACCATTCTCAACTTGCATTTTACAGAAGGTAGAAGAATGTGGAAGATTGTTCTTGCAAGGTTTTATAGTCCAGCCCTGGAAGTAGTATACATCATTTTCACTTTCCATTGTCCAGAACTTATTCCATGTGACCAACTGTAACTTCAAGGAAGGCTGGAAAATGTAGCTTAACTATGAGCTCAGGAATAAAGGAACAATTTGGGGAATCAGCTAACAGGATGTGCCACAGAGTGACAGGGACACTTTTGGATATTGAAGTCTGAAACTTGGAGGAAAGACCTCAGCTGGAAAGGTGGTTTTAGGACTCACAGGGGCAGTCCATATCATGAAACTAAATGGGAGTTGCTCTTGGAAAACAAGTAGACAGAAGCTGACAGAGCTGTTAATCTGGCCAACATTATAAGGTCTGAGAAAAAGGATGGTGGATAGGAAACTGAAAGCCTCAATAGCAGTAGGAGGGACCAGGACCATAGAAGAACCTAATTTGAGAGTTTCAAGCAGTGAATGGAAGACACTGTGATATACAGTAGTTAGATATCGGAGTGTAGTAAAGTAAACCTACAAGCTGTCTACTGAATCAGGTGATTATCTGTTAGAGACATGACCAAGTAGAGTTCTCACTTCAATGGCACAGCCAAACAGAAACAAGATTTTATCTCCAAGGATTTAGCAGAGAGGAGCTAAATCCTCTCCTCTCTCCATGGAGAGAGGATGGAGAAACTGGAGCAAAAGGCCTAACCAATGGAATAGGGTCCCTGAGAAAACAGGAACAAGAGAACTTATTAAAATAAAACTTTGAGCTTTTCGGAATACTGTTCTTTTGACATGATTTTTTGAAAAGCCCATGCAATGATTAATAACTGAATTTTATTATAAGCAATTTTCCTAACCTAACAATAGAGAATATAATTATATTTCTGGTTCCATATTAGTTGGTTTACATAATCAATTCACCTGTCCTAGAAAATGCAATTAATCTTTGCAAAGAATTTTTTTTTTTAAACAAAGTGTAACACAGAAAAGAGAAAAACTCTCATATAACTGTGCTATAACTTTGCTATAGTAAGGTAAGTTATAAGTCTCTTATCTTTCCTAGAGAAAGGAGTTCACAACCTGTTACAATAAATGTTATCTTTCTCAGTTTTCCTCTCTCCTACTCTTTAGCTAGGAACATGCTTAGAGGACTGTTTCTTTTCTAGAGCATTTTTAATAATGGGGAAGACAGATATAAAGAGGCTTACATTTGGATTGAGGTTGGTACTTAATGTTTCTATATTTAATATTGAGCAACAAGCTCTAGTTTTATTCTTAAATCATTCTACAATTGTCTTTCCCTTTGACTTCCAATAGATTCACACATTCTACTGTGGCATATAGCATTGCTTTAAAACTGCTTTTAAAATTATTTCCATTATTATAAATTGTTTCTCACTTAAGACCAGAATATTTAGAGGTAATGTCTGGAAATGAACCATTACCGTTTATGTACTAATGGTAAAAGTGGTGGCAAGAATGATTTTCATTGTGTTCCGTATTTTATTTTGAACAGCATTTCACAGAACCATTCAAATGCATTCATTTTTCCTTTTTGTAAAATCCTTAAAATATCACCAAAGGTCATGTTTACAACTAGAATTCCTGTTTTCTTGGTAGTACAATGTAATATTTATACTTTCATGCATTGAAGTTTTTAATGTTACTGCATTTATAATAATTTTTCTCCTACTTTCTTTAAAATTCTAGTAGTAGGAAATAGGATCAAAGTAGGTGTATTATTGATTTCAACTGAAATCTATTTTCTAGAAAAAAGTACGTCATCATATTCATCTTTTGTTTCTAATTCCTATCTTGGTGCCTGGCTTATAATAGACTGAGGAAATACTTGTGAATTGAGGATACTTGAATCAGTATCTTTAGAAAGGTTGTATAACTGTTGTAACAGCATGCGGCAATGCTAGCACATTTTATTGCAGAATCTTTCCATACTTGATATCAGGGTCAATCCTTAAAAGCTAAAAGATGAGCTGGCTATGAAATGAGCATCCAGCAATCATCTCTCCATTATGCTAGCCAGAACGCATTTCAGAACTAAAGTTGCATCATTTAAGAAATGTATGTTTGCTGATGAGATTTTAAAGAAAGCCATACTTTGTGTTACGTTGGCCCAATGCTTCAATCATGCCCAGAAGCTCTTCTTCATTATAGGCCTATTTTCCCCAAGTATCACTTTCCCTCTGTGACTTATTTAAAGGTATATTTTTAGCTCCTTAATCTCGTTTTAATAGCTTCTTGTGTTGTATGTTGAATAGGATGTTGACTTTTGGGGAGGAAGATGAGGGATGGGGGTGGAATCTATATTCCCGTTTAGCTATTCTCTTAACTTGTAATGCTCTCATCTTCTCAAAATTCTTTCCATTCATTCATTCACTCACTCATTTTATTCATTCAGCAAGCATGTTGTACCTCTGCAAAATGTCAAACAGTGTGTTGGACATCTGGATAGAAAGGCGAATTACCGTGCCTAGCACAGAATCAAGCATAGTCACCTCCCTCAGGGAGCAGTAGTAAAATATCTCCTTAAGAGCCCTACTCAGATCCCCTTCTGTTGTGCAGCTGTAACAGTTCTAATTTGATGCTGAATTCTCACCCTTCCATATAATTTGGACACCACTTTAATATATTAGTCATACTAGCTTCTGTAACAAATAAGCCCTTCAAATAAGTTTTAGTGGCTTAGCACCCTTTGCACTTATTTTTTACTCATATTGAAGGGTGTGATGTGGTTCCAAAGAAGTGGGCTGTGCAACAGATGGCCATTTAAGGACCAAGACTGAAGGAAACTCAGCCATCTTCCAAAGTCACTTTGGATGTCAGTGTCCAGATTGCAGAAGGTAAAAGAACATAGCAAA
Source organism: Leontopithecus rosalia (assembly GCA_028533165.1). Taxonomy (NCBI): domain Eukaryota; kingdom Metazoa; phylum Chordata; class Mammalia; order Primates; family Cebidae; genus Leontopithecus; species Leontopithecus rosalia. Next base: position 6,271 of record JAPYYA010002902.1, read on the forward strand.
CTGCATGAGAGATTTTTTTAGGCTGAAGCCTCAAAGTCACAGATATCACCTCCATTTCTTCCATTGTCTGGAACTCAGACACATGGCCACTTCTAACTGGAATAGAAATCTGGGAGATGCAAGTAGTGAGGACCCAAAAGAATGCCTAGCTAAGCTGGGTTGAAGGATGATGATGCATTTCCCACTTACGTCAGGGAGTATGCCTTGTATAACCCTGTTTTGTTTTCCTGCTGGGTATAAATAGAATGATTTTTCTTCTTGTTAGTAATTGATTGTTTCAGAAATCCTTTGGGACTTGAAATAGAGGGAAACATTTTATTTTCTGTTTCCAGTACAATGAACACACTAAAACCAGGGAAACCAGAAATTCGAAGGTTTTCCTGTTAACCTGCTAGAAATGCTATTAGAAGATACTGCTCTTCTCTTTCACAGTATTGCTCTTCCTACTTGACAGACTACTTTTGTGAAGCCCCTCCTTTGTGAATCTCCCTGAGCTACTTCCTTCCCTGACTGTTTCCCCAGGCACAGTCAGCAGTTGCATCCTCAGTGTTATACCTTTGTTGGTTTAATTCATTCATCCATTCACTCATCCAAATATTTATAATGAAGAGAGGGAAGGGGAACAGTTGAAATTCACTGTGATAGCATTCATACAAAATAGTACAAGAGCATAGGAAAAAGACACTTAGCTCTACCTTGTGATAGGAGAGCAGTGACAATGTTCCTTTTAGAGGAAGAAAGTATAGTCTGAGTATTTAGTGTTCATAGATACTTTTCCTTCCCTAGGTAACAAGCTTTTCCAGAAGAACCTTGCTTTGATCCGACTCTCGCACCCTAGTATAGAGCCACACTTAGGCTAGACATTCAGTAAGTTGAATTGATTGAAGATAAGTGAATACATTTATAAACTGTTTACTACACGTTTTCATACATTATCTCATAGAGTGCTCATCACAGCTCTGTATGGTAGGACAGATATTCTTATTCCTGGTGTTTAGATAATGAACCCAAGTTCAGAGAGATTTGGTGCCTTGCCATTAACTCATAGTTAACAGGATAGATCTGAGTTGTTCTGCACCTAATCTCGTGCATTTTCACTCTTGGAAACAAGAATTAAATTTAAGAATCAAAATAGTGCTTTAAAGGTTGTAGCATGTGCTTTGGAAATGAGACAGCAAGCCAGTTGAATCTCCTTGAGCAAAGGCTATTCATGTATATTGAGTCAAGAATGTTTTTAACAAAAACAGACATTCTTGGTCTACCATGTTTTATAGTGTGTTATAGTCTTTCCAGCACAGTGGTTTGTACCCTGCAGGTGCTCGATACATATTTCTAAGCAGTAATTTAAATTGTATAAGTAAGATTCATCTAAATTGGATAGGCTTCCTTCTTATTAGAGGCTGTCATAAGTTTTTACCTATGTAACCATTAAGTCATGGGGGACAGAATTTGCCTATGGTATATTCTAATTCAGGGAAATTTTTAAATTCAAGGAGTTTTTAACTGTCTATTTTGGTCTCTGGTTTTCTTTGGCTGCTCCCTTTTCATTCTTCCAGAGCTCACCCCCTCAGTCTGCCAAGGACACTATGTATAGCTGAGACTGCCTGGATGTTCTTACCATAGCAGATTGACACATTTTATCATAGGGTTGCTTTAGTGTCTTTTGTTGTTCTACAAATCTCAAACTTTCTCATTAGAGTTTGGTAGACATTGATTGCTTCCATCTCTGACTTATGTGTATTTTGTACTGTATCAGTGTTATCTACAGAAATATTACGACCAACTTAATACATTGGCCACCGGTTTATTAGGGTTGCAGCTAAGAATGAAGGCATTGCTTATACAAGTTTAAAATTATGCATTTCCACATGGATGTTCTGCTTCAAACTGTCTGAAAGCAGGCTTATCTTGTAGTCTGCACTTCTCTCTTCTACTACTCTCATCCCTTACCCCCCAGCTATTGCCAGTGTAATGAATGAAGAAGTGGCCAGATGACCAAAAATAGAATGGTAATGGTGAAATGATCCTAAACTCTGCTTCTGTGTTGCTTTTGCTTAGCAAGAATGTTTTTCATTTTATTTTTCTAAGAGCAAGATAAATGCTAAGTGTTAGAAAGACAGAGCCACCTTTCATATTAGCCATTACTAGAAAAACACCGTTAATACCTCAGCCTACTACTACATAATGGAATTTTAATCTGCAGGAAACCCAAGAGTACTTTAGAAAGTGCCTGTAATAAAAGAGTCAGTAGTGTTGATTGTGTTTAAAAAGAAAGAAGTGGCTGGCAGGGGTGTTTGGATTTCAGTCTGATACTGTAATAATAGTAATGTCTCAGAATTCTGGAAAGGTTTTTAATTCTTTTAATTCACTGATCATCTTATTGCTAATATGTCAAGAAAATCATGTTAGCCACACTTAATAAAAGTGACATAATGTTTATCCTGAACTTTATCCTTCAACCACAGAATAATATGACAGAATATTAGGTTATAGAGCATCAAACACTAAGCAATGAAGGACAATGAGTTTTTAATGATTCTAGTATCTTATTTTTGCAAGTTAATTTTGTTCTGCCACATACAAATGAAGTGAAAGACACAGAGCTATTTCTTTTTGTTTTGCAGGGGAAGATGGTGAAAGGAATGGGAGGTGCTATGGATTTAGTGTCCAGTGCCAAAACCAAAGTGGTGGTCACCATGGAGCACTCTGCAAAGGTAACATGTACTGTTCTCCCCAAATACTGCTTTTGGAAGTCTACAATAAATCAAAACCCACCCAGTATACTACCAGGTCACCTAACTGGATTTTATTTTCTCTGGCTCATTCAAGGTGATAGCATTTACATTTGAGAGAGAAAGACGACGAAAACAGTTATTTATTATTTAGCTACATGGTTGTTCAACTTTGAGTGAAACCAAACATCAGGGTGTTGTTCAAATATTTGTCCTGCACACATATTAAAAGTAAAATCTTTATATTTCCAAAGGAGGTGAAAAGATGTGAGTCCGGATGTATCGGTTGTGGTTTTAAGATGATTATAGTGGTTGCTATCAGTACGTGAAATGAAAAGCTGCAACAGAACATTCATCTTAACAACAGTTATTTTCAAATGGACCATATGGACTTTAAAGCTGTGAGGTGCCATATCCCGAAGATATTACAAAATAACAGACTAGGTGACAGCTACTGTCCTTACTCTGAAAAGTATTATACTTTTATTTTGATAAATTGTTAAATATTTGAGAGCCTATTACATGCTATGCATGCTAGGATGTGGCAGTGACCAAAACTGGACAAAAATTACTGATGTCATGGAGCTTACATTCTGTGTTTTTCTTCTTCCTTCATATTGCAATAATAATAGCTACCATTTTTGGGCATTTAGTGTGCCAACAGTAAACCAAGCTCTGTGTATAGGAATGAGCCCATGAACTTGCTATAGGTGTTCTTAGTACGTCCAGAAATAGAGCTTTAGACAGGTTAAGTGACTTCCCTGAAGTTCTGTTAGAACTAGTAAAGCTCTCATTAGACCTATCGTCTCTGATTCCAAAGCCGCAGTTGTCTCACCAAGGAACTATCAATGTAACTTTCTTCCTTGTTCCTGACTCAGTGTCTTTGAACGAACTGAGCTTAATTGCTTTCCGAACCTGAATCCATTGCCTTCTGCTGACTTGAAAAGTTGATATTGAGTGCTTTCTTTCCCTTCTTTCCCTTCTCTTCATTTTCCTTTATTCTTTAGCAGTCTCAATTTTAAAATAAAATCTACCTCTTCTCACTTTGAAACCTGCTAATCTGAGTGGAAATGGCAGTCATTTGCCCCCTTTTTATTTAGTGATGCAGCATTATGTAAAAGCATGAAACCAGAAGATTCACATCTCACCTGCTTCCCTTGGGGAAGTTCAGTTACAGAGAAATGTATGCCACAAAATGATTTGTTGTGAAAACAGCTACATCATAAATTGTTTAGTAAATAGTGGGAGATGAGCAGTGGTGCATAAATATGGAACAATAGAAATGGAACCAGCACAGGTGACTTCAGAGAATGGCTTGCAAAGCATCCAAAATACTTCATTTCACAGGCAAGAAGATGCCAGCCATGTGAATCAAATCCAAGTCTTTTCTGGAACATAATGTTTATTTGTAAAAACTCTTTCAGACTTTCCTTTTGTTGTTACCTTAATGTTGACACACAAAGGCACCAATGTCCAACTTATTTCAGATTATTTTTGTGTATTAGTTTTCAAAACATTAAGTCTGTATTTTGTAAATTCTTCCCCCTGCCCCAAGTCCTTTCTTTCTGCTCAGCTGGAATTTCTGATAGATGAACATAAATGGTGCCACCAAATTCAGACTAGAAATATCTTATTAAAGCTTTCCATAGAAGCAAAATCATATTTTTTACCTCTTTTCTTCTTTCAGTGGGGAAATTAGCATTGAGTTTTAGAACAGCATTGGAATTAGGTATTTTTCCATAGATAGCTTCATTTGAACAACGAAATAGAAAATGTACTTCTGATTAAAATAATAGTAATAATTTATTCACACTTAATAATTAACCTTTGAAAACTCATGAATAGTTTCTCTTCTCACTACCTTCACATTTTACTTGTGGCCCTCAAATATGTACCTGCTACTGTTTTGAGCACCTGGACTCATTGTTACCAGCCCAGCTCAAGGGAACACACGTAATTCTTTTATTTATTTATTTATTTATTTTTCTCTGAGATGGAGTCTGGCTCTGTCGCCAGGCTGGAATGCAGTGGTGCAATCTCGGCCCACTGCAACCTCCGACTCCCTGGTTCAAGCGATTCTCCTGCTTCAGCCTCTTGAGTAGCTGGGATGATAGGTGGGCATCACCACGCCCAGCTAATTTTTATATTTTTCGTAGACACAGATTTTCACCAGGTTGACCAGATGGTTTCGATCTCCTGACCTCGTAATCCACCAGCCTAGGCATCCCAAACTGCTGGGATTACAGGCGTGAGCCACTGCACCTGCCTGGAACCTGTTATTTCTTTTTTACATCTTTTACTCTTGTTAAAAGTTGAGAAGAGCTGGAAAAGAAGGAAGAGAGGTTTTTCACTCCTGGTAACCTTTCCAGTTAATGATCTGTTCTTTTAGACATGCCAGGTAACTTCTGCTGCCTTATGATTAAGTGTACACCCTGGGGAACTAATCTCTTGAGTTTTATAAGACATGGAAGTAAAGTTTGCAAAGAAGGATTAAAACCTGAGAAATACAGTCTTGTATTCTTGTGCTGCTATTTTTTTTTTCTGTAAGTGGATGAGCTATTAACTTGTTTTTGGCTGGGGCTACATTTTTCCTTATCTATAGGGTTACAGTTACAGGTTGTTTATAAATATAGCATTGCCTGACCTTGTAAAAATATGTTTTTTCGTTATTGTTTTAATAAGACAAAGGAAACCTTTACAACCAGTTGCTGCCTTTAGTTCAAATCCAGCAGCTTCTAAAACCTGAGACCTGGCTACCCACTGGTGCTGCTCTGGAGTAACACCCGCCCTCAGTCTACATCTGCAACGTATGTCAGGCTCACGGGTCAGACTGGCATTGTAACTTGATTTTCATGTAAGCCTAGACATCAGGGTTCCAGGCAAAGTTTTGAAGTAGGCAAAGTTTTTTTGGTGTCCAGCCACTTTCTTCTTAAGCTTCTTTTTCATTTCTAGGTATGTCTTATTTTCTGCCCTCTAAAAATGGGAAGAAAGGAAAGGAGTAACAATCTGAGTCCTTACCAGGTGGAGGTGCTGTGCTTGGCACTGCACATGCTCATCTCATTGACCCCCCACGAAGTGCGGTTGGGATATGGGTATTAAGAAGCTTATCCTGGAAAGTGACAGAGCTGGAGTTGGATTCAGTGTGATGCAGCCTGTGTTCATACTGCATCATGCCACCTCCTCACAAAGCTACCTCTGCATTAGCATCCCAACCACATCGGCCCTTTCACGAAGCTTCAGTTTTTTGTTTTTTGTTTTTTTCATTTTCCCTGGACAATGCTCCCTCTGCTTAGGTGAGATTTATATCAGCAACGTATTTAAAGGAAAATATTCCAAAAATCTAATTATATCTTCTAGTACCTGTCTCCATTCCTTTTTGCATTAAACTCCTTCCTGTTTTATCTGGGCAACAGATAAACCCAGTGACTGGCTACATTTCCTAGCCTTTCTGTGCATAAATACATCCATGCTACCAAGTTTGGCTCAGTGGGATTTGAGTATGTATGATGTGTGTGATTTCTGAGGTATGTCTTTAACGTTAAAGCCAATCACATTAGATTGCCTGTGCCCCCTCTGTCTGATAAAGGCCTTGACTGCAGCAGCAGCCTTGGGCACAAACCTGTAAACCATGTGCTGCAGGTTGCAGAGCTTCCTCCACCAACTTGCATCCATAGATTCACCATTCCTTCCTTTATGGGTTCCCTCCAGAACTCGTTATAATGTCCTCTGCTCTGCAGCCTTCTCAGATGCCATCTAAATCTTTGATACCAACTGCTATTTTTTCGCTCAGTGGCTCCTTAATCATTTTTCCACACCAGAGTCTTCTGATGAGCCCTAGAACTGTATTTCTGACTTCTTTTTTTAAAATTATTACATTTTAGGTTTGGGGGTACATGTGCAGAGCATGCAAGATAGTTGCATAGGTACACACATGGCAGTGTGTTTTGCTGCCTTCCTCCCCTTCAACCAGATTTGGCATTTCTCCCCAGGCTATCACTCCCCAGCTCCCCACCACCACTGTCCCTCCCCTATTCCCCCAATAGACTCCAGTTGGTAGTACTCTCTTCCCTGTGTCCATGTGTTCTCATTTTTCATCATCCGCCTATGAGTGAGAATATGTGGTATTCATTTTCTGTTCTTGTGTCAGTTTGCTGAGAATGATGTTCTCCAGATTCATCCATGTCCCTACAAAGGACACCAACTCATCATTTTTGATTGCTGCATAATATTCCATGGTGTATATGTGCCACATTTTCCCAGTCCAGTCTATCATGGATGGGCATTTGGGTTGGTTCCAGGTCTTTGCTATTGTAAACAGTGCTGCAATGAACACATGTGCATGTATCCTTATAGTAGAACAGTTTATAGTCCTTTGGATATATACCCAGTAATGGGATTGCTGGGTCAAATGGAATTTCTATTTCTAAGGCCTTGAGGAATCGCCACACTGTCT
>JAPYYA010002903.1:0-13455 GCA_028533165.1 Leontopithecus rosalia
TTATTTAGGTCGCCTCATTGACTCTAATCAAGTGTCCTATAAAACTCCTATCTTGTCTACTACCCATCTCAGTACATTGAATGATTTCCAAAAGTTTTTGGGAGACATTAACTGGATCAGGCCTAGTCTTAAATTAACTACTGGTCAACTCAAGCCTCTTTTTGATATGCTCAGAGGCCCCGCAGACCCAAAGTCTCCCCAGACACTTACTGATGAGGCTAGGCATGCCTTGCAATTAGTGCAAGATGCTCTCTGAACAGAAACTAAACCATGCCACTATTGGGGTATCTTGGTGTTTATGCATTTTACGCACCTCCTACAGCCCCACAGGTCTTTTCTGGCAAAAGGGAATCTTGGAGTGGCTCCATTTGTCTGCCAGTCGGCCCTGTGTTGTTACTCCTTACTATGACTTAGTGTCTATATTAATTGCCAAAGGCTGCCTCAGAGCACTTGCTCTCTTTGGCTCTGATCCACCTGTTATAATCATTCCTTACACCACCCAAGACCAATCTTGGTTGTGGTCATTTTCTGACTCACGGCAAGTAGCCCTTGCAGGTTTCACAGGACAACTTTCCTGCCACTACCCCAAAGACAAAATGTTGCATTTTTATTCCCAATGTAATCTTATTTTCCCCAAGACATGTTCCTTGCAGCCAATTTCTCAGGCTGCTTTGGCATTTACAGATGGTTCCTCAAACGGACTCGCCACTGGACAAATTGATGATGTTCCCTTTTCTTTTCAGACATCCAAAACTTCTGCCCAAAGGGTGGAATTGCTTGCTGTTCAACATGTACTTTCCACTTGCAGTCAACCAGTTAATATATACTCTGACAGTCAATATGTAGTTAACCTGATTAATCTGCTGGAGACAGCACCCCATCATTCTCTGACAGTTCTGCTATAATACACCTACTTCTTCCTTTACATGTCTTGGGGAAAATAAGATTACGTTTGAAATAAAAATGTAACATTTTGTTTTTGGGGTAGTGGCAGGCTATCTGCAAGCACACTCATCAATTTTTTATCGGTCATATTCGTGCACATACTGAATTGCCTGGTCCTTTTTCTGCAGGCAACAGACATGCTGATGCTCTTACTCAACCAGTCATCGCCCCTGTCCTTTCTCCCTTACAGCAGGCTGAGGCATCTCATGCCTTACACCATCAAAACTCCCATAGTCTGCGGCTACAATTTCAGATCACCAGAGAACAGGCTTGTGCCATTGTTAAGTAGTGTCCTGCCTGTATAACTTACTTACCTCAACCCACACACACCAGAGTGAACCCTCATGGTCTACAACCTGGCCACATCTTTCAGATGGATGTCACCCATATTGCTTCCTTTGGTCATTTAAAATATGGGCATGTAACTATTGACACCTTTTCTCATTTCATGATAGCTTCAGCCCATACAGGAGAGGCAGTCCAAGACGTGACTGCTCACTGTCTACTAGTGTTCTCCAACCTAGGTGCACCAAAAATTTTAAAGACTGATAATGCTCCAGCTTACACCAGTTCTTCGTTCCAAACCTTTTGTTCTCAATTTCAGGTGATTCATAAGACAGGAATTCCCTATAATCCTCAAGGACAAGGGATTGTTGAATGTGCTCATGCCACCCTTAAAACTTTAATACTTAAACTAAATAATTCACCTTCTTCCTTTTACAAGTCTCCACATGATGTACTTCGACATGCTCTTTATGTTCTAAATTTTTTAACCCTTGATGCTCAAGGACGCTTAGCAGCTGATTGTTTTTGGCACCCAAAAGACTTGGCTGTGCTTATGGTGTTATGGAAAGATTAATTCTCTAATCAGTGAAATGGCCCTGACCCCATGTTAGTTTGGGACAGAGGTCATGTTTGTGTCTTTCCTAGGCCTGCCCCCACATGTCAAGCATGCCCCGAAGAAGGCAGCCCTCTCCGAGGCCAGTGACTATCCCTCTTCCCTGACTGACATCTCCCCATCAGCCAAGCCCTCGAATGACTTCGATGAACTCCCTTCTCCCGAGATTGAGCAATAACATGTCTGTGATAGCTTCCACAGCTACAGCTGCTGTTAGTCTTTCAAAATCTGTGAATACTGCTGTATATGTGAATCACTTGGCAAAAAATGTTTCTATTGCTATGGGAACTCAAATGTCTATTGATAATAAATTAGAAGCTAAACTGAATGCCTTAGAACAAACTGTAACCATCTTAGGAGACAAAGTGTATATTACAATGATTCCCAGTGGCAGTGGCCACTTATTAAGGCCCATTTACAGGGCATCTGGTCTCATAACAATCTCTCTCTCAACATCTCACGTTTGCAGCAAGAAATTTTGGCCATTGACCTTTCTCGGTCACATTCCTACCTGATGATGACTCTGTTGCTCTCAGTTTTGTTGATGCCATGTCCTCTTGGGTACAACAGTTTCATATCCCCTCTTTTTCATCGCTGCTTGCCATTGCTGCTTGTTTTCTTGTGTTGCTAATGTGCCTGCTGTGTGTCTTCTGCCTCTTCTTCTCCACCCTCTGAGAAGTGCAATTGAAGGTGTTTGTGCTTCATTTGCAAAATAAAAAAGGAGGAGATGCAGCATTCAAGCCAAAGGCTTGAGACAGTTAGCATGACTCGCCCCATTTTGGCTGCTGGACCTATTTGCTCTCCCCCACTCGAGGGCTGTTGAGTTGAGGCAAAGGTCACAGGCTGAGCCACTGAGGCAAAAACAAGATACAGAGCAAGGGTCTGTAGTTTACAAGGCCATTGTGCTGACTGCTTTCATATCCCCTTTAATCTCTGTGTAAGCAATGGACTTGCTGCAATTTAGATGCCTGAGAGGGACAGAGACCCCTGCCCATATTTTCTCAGGAGCTGAGCCTTTGCTCTACCTCCTGATGAAAAACATGATTAACAAGCCACCATGGGGACTCCATTGTTTGCTTGCACTGTGTATTTTTAAAAAACATATATTAAATTTTAAACTGCTTTGTAAGCTATTATCACAAGCCCCTTTAAACTGCTTTGTGAGCTGTTATCACAAGCCCTGATAACTAATTTTACATGGTTTCTGTTCCCTTTTTCTGTTTGCACCTTTTCTGCTGAGCTAAAGTAAATGTAACAAGAAAAAAGGTATAAAAGCTGTAACCTACAAAAATAAAGCTGCTGTGCTGTGCTTTGACCAAGAGTCACGCAGTCCTCCAGACCTCACTGTTCTTTCTTCTTTCACTTCCATGCACTCTCTCCCTCAGGTTGAAGGAGACATCTATGTTGGTGGTCTTGGGGACTCCCATGGGTTGGTAGCCCCCCCAGCAGACATGCCAGACCTCAACACCCTACTATTTCCTTTGTATTTGTGTTTATGCACAAATGCAATGAATATTCTCTAACATATCTCCTTGGATCCATGAGAAGAAGGTGAATGTGATTTCTAAAAATTAATATTACATATCAACATCAGCACAGTATTGCATGATACAAAAATAAGAGAACTAATCTAAATCTTCTAATAATGAACATTTACGTTGCTTCTAGTTTTCTATTATTGTAAACAATGTTGTGGAAAACATTTTTGTAAATGTTTTTGGACATCAATGTGAAAATTGTCTTGGGAAATATTTGTAGAAATGCTATTTACATGCTATTTTTTGCCTACTTTATTAATTTTTATTTAAAATGTTTTAAAGTACTTTAGAAATTGGTGACTTCTAAGTAGGTGTAGAAAACAGTACCTAGATTCTCTGAGCTTTATGTTCTGTATGAAATGGGGAAGTGACAGTAACTACCTGTTAGGGTGATTTTGAGGATTAAATGAGATACTGTGTACAAAGTCCATAGCATGGGGTTTGGATCACAGCAGAGACTAGAAAGTTCCATTTTGCCTCCTCTTAGTCGGTCCCCAAACCCAATATACCCTTGGATATTTTTCCAGCACAGATTTTAGAGTTTGATAGAAATGGAATCATATTGTGATCACTCCATATGTAAGGTTTCTTTCAGTCAAGAAAATGTTTTTGATATTCAGCCATGTTGTTGCACATGTCAATAGTTCTTCTTTCTCCTCCTATCTCAGCTCTTAGAAAATGAAGAGTGCAAAAAAGAGAGAAATAAAACAATATTTCCACTTGTATTAGGTTTTGGTCTATGGATGACATTGTTCTCAAATATCTCTAACAGGTTCCCATGGAGAGAAAAATTTATTTTCTGTCCAGAAAATAACAGGAAACATAAGAGAGGCAGAAGCCCTTCTAGCCCTGTGTGAAAATCTTCATGTTGACTATATTTCTCAAAAGGTAAACCCAGGTGTAGCAGCAGCTATCAGTCTTTGTTTCCTCACTATCAGTCCCACCACTTTTATTTTTTCATCTGGGGAAAAATAATGATGATTGTAACAACAATAAAAAAAATAATAAAAATGACAGTAGAAAAGGTTGTTGAATGCCCTGGCTGTGGCAGGGAGCAATCATCAATGGTTTGTTTCTTCCCTTTACTTCTTCAAAGCTGCTACGTGGACTCATTCTTACCCACCTGTTGGGCAGAATCTTTGATATTTTCTATTTCACTGAGCAATTTAAGCTGTTAAGAAATCCTGTCTAGTTTAACACAGGAGCAGAAAACCAAGCACCGCACGTTGTCACTCATAAGTGGGAGTTGAACAATGAGAACACATGGACACAGGGAGGGAACAACACACACTGGGGCCAGTCGGGGGTGGGGGGAGGGTGAAAGGGGGAGACCATTTGGACAAATAGCTAGTGCATGTGGGGCTTAAAACCTAGATGAAGTGTTGATAGGTGCAGCAAAGCACTATGGTACACATATATCTATGTAACAAACCTACACATCCTGCAACTGTATCCTGGAACTTAAAATTAAAAAAAAATCCTGTTTAGTTTAATTTCAAAATTTCAAAATCTCATTCAGCTTAAAACTTCACCCTTCCTTACATATTTTAACACATAAAATAATCAACAAGGAAAACAGGTGTAGGTTGAGTATCCCTGATCCATAAAACCTGAAATCCAAAATGTTCCAATATCTGAAATCCATCCACATGGGTAGCTGAGATAGTGACATGTGCTTTCTGATGGTTCATTGTATGCAAACTTTGATTCATGCACAAAATTGTTAAAAATATGTAAAATTTCATTTGCCCTATGTGTATGAGGTGTACATAAACATAGGCGAATTTTGTGTTTAGACTTCAGTTCTACCTTTAAGAGATCTCTTTATGTATATGTAAATATACCAAAATATGAAAAAATTCAAAATCCAAAGCCCATCTAGTCCCGGGGAATTCAGATAAGGGATATTCAACCAGTACATCTAAAAAGTCAATGGATACTTTAAAATGAAATTCTAAAAGTATTTAAAGAGTCCAAAAGACATCAGGAGAAAAGAAACAGGACAAAAAGTGGGGAAGGGGATGCAAACAGAAAACAAACAAAATAATAAAACAAATCATTAAATTGTAAGCCTGAATTCAATTACATCATTCAACCACTAATAAATCTATATTTAATAACGTTAAATGTTAATGAATCATACCACATACTCCAATTAAAGTGCAGAGATTGCCAGAACTGATTTAAAAAACCACAAGACCCAGTGCTGTATATAAAATACATACTTTGAATAGAAAAATAAAAGACAAATATAGGTAGGTCTAAATAAGTACATTTAAAATTTTTTTGAGACAGTGTCTTACTCTATCTCCCAGGCTGGAGTACAGTGGTGCAATCTCTGCTCACTATAAACTCTGCCTCCCAGGTTCAAGCAATTCTCCTGCCTCAGCCTTTCAAGTAGCTGAGATTACAGGAACCTGCCACCAGGCCTAGATAATTGTGGAAGTATTTTTAGTAGAGATGGGGTTTCACTGCATTGGACAGGCTGGTCTCAAACTCCTGACCTCAAATAATCTGCCTGCCTCAGCCTCCCAAAGTGCTGGGATCACAGGTGTGAGCCACTGTACCTGACCCTAAATAAGTACATTTAAAAAGATATACTATGCAAACAGTCAGTAATGGAGATCTGAAGAAGCTATATTAATATCAAATAAAATATGCTAAAGTCAAAAGAGTATTTCCAAAGATAAGGAGGGATATTTCATGATTATAGAAGAGTCATTTCATCAAAAAGATGGATTAAAAAATTGTGCATCAATTTGCACAAAACAAAATTGAACTAAAGGAATAAACAACTCACAATTTTTATTGGTGATTTTAATACCCATCCCCCAAGCAATTGATAGATAAACTAGACAAAATCTTAGTCAAGATGCAGATGATCTGAACAACACTCTCCACCATCTTGAACAAACCTATGGAATACTACACCCAATAACCACAGAATACATATACGTTTCAAGTACATGTAGTGTTCACTAGGATAGGTCACATGCTAGGTTATAAAACAAGACTCAACAGATTAAATCAAATTGAGTTCATCCAGTGTATGTTACCTGACCACAATAGGATTAAAACAGAAATTAACAATAAGAGAACTAGGAAAGCTCCAAGTACTTGGAGATTAAATATAATTCACAAGCCCAAGAAGAAAACAAAAGGTAGAATAGAAAATATTTTATTCCAAGGGACAATCAAAATACAACATGTCAACACTTATGAATTACAGCTATGGGAGTTCCCTGAGGGAAGTATAGCTGTACATGCTTATACTGCAGTAGAAAAAAAAGAGAAAGGTCTAAAATCAATGACATAAATGTTCACCTAAAGAAGATTGAAAACACACACACACACACACACGCACACACACACACAGAGCCCAAAAAAAAACTCCAACGAAGTAGTAAGAAGAAAACAATAAAGATAAAAGTGCAGAGGTAAACCAAATTGGAGATAGACAAAATAATAGAGAAAGCTAACAAAGCAAAGAAGCTGGCTGTTTTAAAATATCAACACTAATAAACCTTGAGCTACTCTGATCATGAAAAAAAGAGAGGAAACACAAATGGTCAGTATCAATATCAGAAGTGAAAGAGAAGTGAAATTATCACTACAGATCATGCAGACATGAAAAGGATAATAAGAGGCTATCATAAACAATGTCCTGGTGAAAAATTCTGCAACTTAGATGAAATGAACAAATTCTTTGAAAAATACAACAAAAAACTGACATAAATTTTTCAGAAAAAGTGTCTGGAAAAATTAAAAGATACATTAAGCAAATGAATATGCAAGCCACAGCCTGACAGAAAATGTTTATAAATCTATTTTCAGACAAAAGCCTGATTTCCAGAATATATAAAGCAGTTTTATAACCTGAAAATAAAAAGGCTGGGCACAGTGGCTCATACCTATAATGCTAGCACTTTGGGAGGCTGAGGAGGGTGAATTGCTTAAGCCCAGGAGTTTGAGACTAGTCTGGGCAACATGGTGAGACCCTGACACTAGTATAAATACAAAAAAAATTAGCCTTGTATGGTGGCTAATAAAAATACAAAAAGTTAGCCTGGTATCAGCTATCTGGGAGACTGAGCTGAGAGGATCACTTGAGCCCAGGAAGCAGAGGCTGTAGTGAGCCAAGATTGCACCATTGTATTCCAGCCAGGATGATGGAGCAACTCAAAACAAAAAAAAAGGTAACACCCACCCTTTAGAAGGGGAAAAGATTCGAGAAACCACTTTGCAAAGATAATATACAAGTGGGACAAAATGCTTAATATCAAGAAGCATCAAGGAAATGCAAATTAAAACCACAGTGAGATACCACTACACACCCCACAAAATAACTAGGTGTGGAAGGACTACCAAATGTTGGCAAGAATACAGCACAATTATAACTGTTGCTAATGGGAATATAAAATAGTACAACTACTTTGTCAAATTTCTGGAATTTTCTTACAGAACGAATATACATCTCATCTTTAATAAATTTCTGAGTTAGGAATATACCCCAATTAGTGAAAATACATGTTAATAAAAATACTTATAGAAGAACACAATAGCTTTATTCATAATAATCAAAAGTTGGAAATTCTCCTGGTGACCACAAATTGAAGATCAGGTAGCAAACTATGTTAATTCATATCATGAAATACTACTAAGCAATAAAAATGAAAGAGTTACTGATATGTGTAACCTTATTGATAAATACAAAAATCATTTTGTGGACAGAAGGAAACCTTATATAGGGTTATCACAATATGTTTCAATTTATGTGGAATTTCTAAAGTTGGCAAACTTAGTCTACAATGGAAAAAATCCAAGGGTACAGAGCTGGAGACTGAGACAGCTCATGAGGAAACTTTCTGGGATTGTATTAGTTCATTTTCCCACTGCTGAAAAAGACATACCTGATACTGGGTATTTTATTAAAAATAAGGTTTAATGGACTCACAGTTGCACCTGGCTGGAAAGGCCTCATAATCATGGCAGAAAGCAAAAGAAACATCTTACATGGTGGCAGACAAGAGAGAAATGAGAAACAAGCAAAAGGGGTTTCCTCTTATAAAACAATCAGCTCTTGTGAGACTTATTCCCTATCACAAGAACTGTATGGGGGAAACTGCCCCCATGACTTAATTCTCTTCCACCAGGTCCCTCTCACAACACATGGGAATTCTGGGAGCTACAATTCAAGAAGAGATTTGGGTGAGGACACAGCCAAACCATATCAGGGATTATAGTAATATTCTTTATTTGATACAATTTTAGGTTACACATATGTATACTTCTGTCAAAATTCGGTAAATACATACTTAAAATTTTTGCATTTCATCTCTTTTAAATTTTACACCAAAAGAAAAAAAAGATACCAAATTCTAGTTAATGCACGTTGAGTTACTGATGTCTGCAATTTACTTTGAAATGCCTAAAAACTAAGATAAATTAGTGGTTGGATAGAAAGATGGATCTATGGCTAGACATGAGATAAAACAAAACTCTAAGTTGGTGAAGATACAGTTGTTCACTGTAATGATTTTTTTCAACTTTGCTGTATGTTCATAAATGTTCATAATAAAATAACCAAAACTGTTTTCATCCCTCCTCTTCTGTGACAGCCTCAGCCTGAGAAACCCACAGTGGGAAGGGAAAAGATACCAGTGTGTTTGGTATTGACTATCCACCCTCACTCCTTAGCAGTGGTTTCTGGCTCTTCTAGGGTTGGCGAGGGGCAGGGAGAAAGGAGAAACAGAGGAACAGATAGAGCCTTACTGAATAGTTCAGCTGTATTATGGTGTCACATTTCAGGAGCAGGCATGCAGTTTTGGGCCCTTTCTCATGGTTTCCTGAGAAATTCTCCTGGTAAGGATCTCTGACAGCAGTTATAATACATTTTCTGGGATTCCACTAAGAGCCCTCCTACCACCTGCCTCTGGGGGTCCCTGGCAGCCTCTTCCTCACCCCTGGCAGGAAGCTTTTTAGGGCAGAGTCTTCCTTAAAATCAATGGTTCTTTCTCTATTATGGAATTCCTATTTGGCCCATAGAAAACATGCACACACCTTTGTTTGGCTTAACTTGAAGTACGGGCCACACCCAGCTCCAATATTTATCGCTTCTGTCTGCCCCATTATTCTAACTTGGGCACAGTCTATTGCCTTTGGATTTTATTCAGATGAGATAGCAGTTCCTGAGTTCTCCAGCCTTCAGGGTGAGCTAATTAGTTTGAATAGTTAATTAGAAGTTCCTGTTCAGGCAGCTCATTAGCTTTAAAATGAAGCAGAAGCATTTTCCCATTCATGAGAATTGGGTGAGGAGGGAGTTCATACAGCACACAACCCTTTCAAAAGTCTTCAGCGTAATTTAAAAAAAAAAAAAAGCCCAGCATGGTGGCTAACATCTGTAATCCCAGTACTTTGGGAGGCTAAGGTAGGCGAATCATAGGGTCAGCCTTTGGAGACTAGCCTGGCAAACATGGGAAAACCCTGTCTTTACTAAAAATTCAAAAATGAGCTGGCTGTGGTGCTGGGCCCCTGTAATCCCAGCTACTAAGAGACTGAGGCAGGAAAATCACTTGAACCTGGGCGGCAGAAGTTGTAGTGAGCCGAGATCATGCCACTGCACTCCAGCCTGAGTGACAGAGCAAGACTCTGTCTTAAAAGAGAATTTTTAGTCCTGTCCTATAAAGGTAAGAGGTAGATAATAACCTATTCTGGCAAAACCGGTTCTTGCCCATGCCCTTTGCAAAGTCTAGAACCTGATTGTTAATGAGAGGATTCTTGACAACTACTGTTTGGGGCTTGATCTTTGACTCCAATGCCAAACTTGGAGAAGATCCACTGTTCTGAAAACAGTATCTAATCTGTGCTTCCCTTTGCTGTCTCGAGTATAGTAAAACATTTATGAGGTACCGAGGCTTGCAGAAAAGTATTTTGGAAGTGGAGTCAGAACTCTACATTGGAAAGGGGGCTGAGAGAATGATGACTCCTATTCCTTCTCTTCCCGGAGGAGACTCAGATTTGTGATGTGGTTTCTCTGGGTAAACATGAGTAAGTAACAGAAGAGATCGATGAAACTCTGGTAGAAATCAGTGTTTTATGACCTCCCCTCTGCCAGGGAAATAAGCATTAAGACAGCGCTTTTCCTTCCACTTTTTTTAAAACTCAGATGAGCAGGTGTTCTATTGCTCCACGTGGTGGCTTTTGAACTGAGAGGGGCTGAGCACAGAGAAGCCAGAGTAGCACTGCCCGCACCCCGGGCCACGTGAAACTGATCATGCTGCTTTCTTTGGAGTGACTGCCTTTTTGAAAGAAGACTTAAGGAGTTTTATTTGGCTGTGTGATTCTGCTGGAAAAAGGTCTGAGTAAAGTCGAGGTCAGGTTGCAGGGGCCGTTTGTCCTACAACCTGAAAAAAACAGAACTATGATGAAGTAGCATTGTTCATCTGAGGTAATACTCAAGGTATGTTGCCTCATGTCAAGGAAATCAAGGACGTGAATACACATGGAGTGAGGTTAAGAATGGAGGTTTAACAGGCAAAAGGAGAAAAGAGAACATCTCTCTCTCCTGCAGATAGAGAGGGGCTTCTGAGTGTGTCTTCTGGTTTTGTGGTGAACTGCACGGGGTTTCATAGACTTGCTTGAGGAGGTGGTGTCTGATTTACATAGGGTCCAAATATAGGTTGGACCAGGTGATACATTTACATAGCTCATGAAGAAACTGGCCACCCACCCTAATCTTCTTATGCATATAGGTTTTCTACTTGGCCAGTGCCATGTTGTCTGCTCCTTACTGTACTTGTGGTTGATAAATAAAAAGGAAGATGGAGCCATCAGTTTGAGCATGCCTGGTGCCCAGGTAGCCTTGTATTGTTACAGCTGCTGGCATTCACCTATGCAAGCTTCCAGCTTGCTTGTCTATGTCTGCAGCTTGATTTTACAGTCTGCTCTTTGTTAGAAATGGTTTGGGGGCTGCTTTTTATTAAAAGGGAAATCTTATCAAAGACTTCCTTACCCTCACTCTCTGCATAAATAATTCCTTTTTAACTCCTATATCAATGAGACTTCTGGATTACAGTTGAAGTAGTTTCAGCTGATCATGAACTCTGCCACTACTAAATAGTGAATGCTTTTATTTTCTATGTTTCAAGGAGGGTCTCTTTGCTTCTTGTCCTTCTTCAGAATAGCAGTGTGGAAATTGCATTTAGAACACATGTTGGGCACAGTGGCTCACACCTGTAATTCTAGCAATTTAGGAGGCCAATATGGGAAAATTCCTTGAGGCCAGGAATTTGAAACCGGTCTGGGCAATATAGCAGGACCCCATCTCTCAAAAAAAAATTACTGGGTGTGGGAGTGCACACCTGCTGCCCTGTTGGCCCAGCAGCTCTCAGGAGGCCATGACAGGAAGGTCACTTGAGCTCAGTAGTTTGAGGTTGCAGTGAGCCATGGTCATGCCACTGCACTCCAGCCTGGGTGACTCTATCTCTTAAAAAACAACAAAAACCAACCAACAAAAGCCCACTTCCTATCTGGAATGGGAACTGGTAGAGCCTTATGACAGTGAGTGACTCAGAGGCAGAGCAAACATTTGACCACAGCTTTAATGGTGCAGTTTGAATCTTGTGTTTGTCCTGCTGACCAAGGCTGTGGCTGTCTTAGGGTCCTCCATATGGTCTGGCCTTGGAGGAGAAGGAACTGTTATTTATTCAACACTTTCTGTGTGTGGAGCCCAAGGTAAGAACTTTGTTATTTCATTTCAGCTTCATGACAGCGTTCTAATACTGTGTTTCCCTTTCACAGATGAGAGGGAGGCTAAGTAGCTTGCTCAGAATCACACAAGTCAGAGGTAGAAGGGCCACGTTCTTTAACTAGTTTGTGAGTAAATGTCTTCCCAATAACGTACAGCTGATGGCATAATGTTGACCTTAAGCCTAAGCTAATCAAATTGACATTGAAAGAAAAGCAATAGATTTTCTCCTGTAGCCTCAGAAAGAGCCACTTGACTATAGCTAATCAGTGAGAGAAATGCCTCTATCAAAGGAATAAGTGATCAGAATTCATGGGCAGCAATGGGACATAGGAATGCGGGAATGAGAGGTGTGGGCTCCAGGGATGCTGGAGAAAGCTTCTCCTCTAGTTTTTCCTGACTCTAGAATGCTGCTGTCTTTTAAATATAAATACAAACCCACTCTGTTGTTTTGCACTGCCCCATGCCCTGAATCTCTTTTTTGTGGACTGTATCCTCCAATAACTTATTCAAGCAAGGATACACTGAAGCAAGTTATTCTGAAATATGACTTTATTCCTTATTACATTTACATGTCTGGTTGGACATAGAATTTTAGATTGAAAATAATTTCCCTTTCAAGTTTTGAAGATACTACTCCATTATTTCCCAGCTTCTGGTAGTGCTATTGAGAAGCCTAAAATCATTCTGATTTTTGATTCTTTGTAAATACTGTTTTTTAAAAATCTTTTCTGGAAACTTAGGGGAGCTTTTTTCTTTGTTATATATTCCAGATTTTCAAGACAATGTTCCTTGGTGTGAGTTTGTTTTTATGTGTTTAACCCTAGAAGGTTGTGTTGTTCAACTTGGGACGTTTTCATTTTTTTTTTAAGTTTTATTTAATTTTAGTGTAAGGTCCAGATGGATTAAAAACTTAAACATAAGACCTGGCACCAAGAAAACTCTAGAAGAAAAACTAGGCAAAACCATTCAGGACATAGGAGTAGGCAAGGACTTCATGACCAAAATACCAAAAGCATTGGCAACAAAAGCCAAAATAGACAAATGGGACCTAATCAAACTCCACAGCTTCTGCACAGCAAAAGAAACAGTCACTAGAGTGAATCAGCAACCAACAGAATGGGAAAAAAATCTTTGCAGTTTACCCATCTGACAAAGGGCTGATATCCAGATTTTACAAAGAACTCAAACAGATTTACAGGAAAAAAACAAACATGCCCATTCAAAAATGGGCAAAGGATATGAACAGACACTTTACAAAAGAAGACATACAAGAGGCCAACAAACATATGAAAAAATGCTCATCATCACTGGTCATTAGAAAGATG
>JAPYYA010002904.1:0-13453 GCA_028533165.1 Leontopithecus rosalia
ACTCATAGGCGGGTGATGAACAATGGGAACACATGGACATAGGGAAGGGAGCACCACACACTGAGGTCTATTGGGGGAAATAGGGGAGGGACAGCAGGGGGGGGGGAGCAGGGGAGGGATGGCATGGGGAGAAATGCCAAATATGGGTGAGGGGGCAGAAGGCAGCAAAACACACTGCCACATGTGTACCTATGCAACTATCTTGCATGTTCTGCACATGTACCCCAAAACCTAAAATGCAATAAAAATTTAAAAAAAAAAAAGAAAAAAAAGAAAGAAAAAGAAGGGACAAAGGAACATATAACTGGTTGTTCATATAGAAAGCCTGGGCCTGCCGGGCGCGGTGGCTCACACCTGTAATCCCAGCACTTTGGGAGGCCGAGGCAGGTGGATCATGAGGTCAAGAGATCAAGACCATCCTGGCCAACATGGTGAAACCCCGTCTCTACTAAAAATACAAAAATTAGCTGGGCATGGTGGCGCACGCCTGTAGTCCCAGCTACTCGGGAGGCTGAGGCAGGAGAATTGCTTGAACCCAGGAGGCAGAGGTTGCGGTGTGCCAAGGTCATGCCATTGCACTCCAGCCTGGGTAACAAGAGCGAAACTCCGTCTCAAAAAAAAATGGCAGTGTTGTGGCCCACACCTGTTGTCCCAGCAACTCAGGAGACTGAGGCAGGAGAATCACTTGAGCCCAGGAGATTGAGGCTGCTGTGAACCGTAATCACACTACTGCACTCCAGCCTGGGTGACAAAGCCAGAAGACCCTGTTTCTTAAAAAAAAAAAAAAAGTATGTAGTAAGATAGTAGATTAGAATATAGATGTATCAGTATTTACATTAAATACCAGTGAACTAAATGCTTCTATTGAAAGACAAACATTGTCAGTCTAAATAATAAAGCAAATTACAGTGAGCCATCTATATGCTTATTATAAGAGGCACAAACATGAGAATTCAGAAAGGTTGAAAGAGAGAGATGGGAAAGATATTGCACAAACACTAATTTTTTTAAAAGAGGGATAATTTGTTTAAAAAAAAGATTCAGTTTACAAAGAAGATACAGCTGTCTAAAGTCATATGCATCAAATAATAAAACTCCAGATATGGTAACATTTGAGAAAATTACATAAGTGGACAAATCTTTTTGGGAAATTTTAACATACTTCTCTCAGTAACTGAGAGAACAAATAGTTGAAAATCAGTTAGAGTACAGAACATTTGGACAATTTAACTAGCAAACTTGACCAAACAGGCCGTTATAGACCCTGTACCCAACAATATCTGCAGAATATATGCATTCTTTTCAAGTATACACAGAATGCTTATAAAGGTTGACTATCTACTAGGTTATTTATAAAGTAAATCTGAACATTTTTCAGAAGATGAAATTTTTTTTTCTCAGTTAAAAGAAAGTTTTTATTAATAAGAAAATGTGTCCTTAATTCAAGTTAATACTTTAATAATAATAAATAGGTTAAGATGCTCAATAGCACAAGGGTTTCTCTTTTGAATACTTTATGTCCATTTAGTCCTTTTAAATACATTTGCTTGTTGTGTGTTTATATTATAACAAGTAAAAGTTATTAATTACCAGCTGTTTTGGTATTTAACTGTACTGCAAAATGAAAATTTATAGAATTTTATCATTAGATCAGAGTTTTAAAAATCAAAGGAAAAGGATTTGTTTAAAATTTTTAATATTAGGACATTATACCTTTTTCAGAACAAATACAATTTGCAGAAATTTTACAAGACAATTTTTTAATCTAATATTAATATTTAACAATGCTTTATTTAGCTGAAATGTTATTGCAGTTGGAATACAGTTACAAAAAAAATCAGAAACCTTATTGGATTTAATCTGCTTTAGAAATGTCCTAAGAAAAGTCTTATTTTAAATATTTTAAGAAGAAAAATGGTAATTTTTAAAGTTATACTATTTCTGTGGTTTATGTACATATATTAAACAGTCTCTTTCATAGGAAACATGACTAGAAGTTTATCACCTTAAGCACTGTAAAATTAAAGGCAAGAGCTAATCACCTTTTAGCAAAAATAGTCTCTGTGCAACAGTTGCAAATATCAAAGCTATTATTTAGCAGTTGCTGTTGTCTGGTACAAAATATAAACCAAGTATGTCTACTGGATTGTTTTCAGCTTGCAGCTGCCCTCGAATATCCCAAATAAGGATTTCCCATAAATAAAAGCTGCAGTACAATTCACTTAGTGATTAGTTAGGCCAGTCCTCCCCGCCCATTATCCTTGTTCTTCCGCACCACTCCCAACCCCTGCAGTGGCACCATATTATTAAAAACATTAAGTATCTGGGGTTTATGCTTCAGATCAAGACATCATTTGCATAATTTCAAATGACAGCTCTTCATGTAAAAAAGGATGTTTTGTGGTCACAATTACTTCAAAAAATAATTGTTTTCAAAAACTTGAGGTATCATACCTTAGCAATTACAAAATCATGATTTTGACACATGGTAGTTTGTAAGGTAGACAAATGTGAATTGCTAAAAGATGTGAACAGCTGTTTTTCTGCTTATGTTTACAGTGCTGCAAAACTTGCGTAATGACTTTATTTTTTCTATTAACATTACCAGCCCACAGTACAGCATACTAAATCGCAAAGTACAAATCCAGGGAAGGTAATACCTTTGCTAAGTTGCAGAATTTTGGCAAATCCATACAGTTCTCTTTAATATGATAAAACCATATTTTTGTGGGAGTCATATATTACTTTAGTGATAATTTTCACTCCAAAAATATCTAAGTGCCAAATCATATTATTAAAAACATTATAATGGTTTTTAATGGTGGTTTATAACAGAGCAAGTTGTTCTACACAAATTAATGTATTTTAAACTACGCAATGTCTCCTTTGAAGTGAACTCCTTTGTGTAAGCTGTTAGAGTATCCAGCAGCAGAGCAATGCATGTCTAGAGGAGGTGGCTCTGCTCAGTTGTGGAGTTGGTCCAAAGCTAGGGAGAGTTGCAGTATGTTGAAAAGCTTTGAAATTCTATTTTAAGGAGATGGATTGTCAATGCCAATTTCCAAGGACTTCTTTAAAAATTGTTGAATTTTTGGCCGGGTGCAGTGGCTGACACCTATAATCCCAGCACTTTGGGAGGCCGAGGCGGGTGGATCATGAGGTCAAGAGATCGAGACCATCCTGGTCAACGTGGTGAAACCCCGTCTCTACTAAAAATACAAAAATTAGCTGGGCATGGTGGTGCGTGCCTGTAGTCCCAGCTACTTAGGAGGCTGAGGCAGGAGAATTGCCTGAACCCAGAAGGCGGAGGTTGTGGTGAGCCAAGATCGTGCCATTGCACTCCAGTCTAGGTAACAACAGCGAAACTCCATCTCAAAAAAAAATATATTGTTGAATTTTCACACAAATACTGGAACCCTCAAAATTAGACAGTTATTTCAAACATCATGAATTTCAGATGATCCCTTATATTTAGAAGCCCTGTATCTCATTGTTTTGATCAAAAGTCATGTAGCCTTACACCAACTTATTTTTTTTAATTTTACTTAAAATATAGGTTTGTTGAGAGGCTGAGGCAGGAGAATCGCTTGAACCCGGGGTGCAGTGAGCTGATCGCTCCATTGCACTCCAGCCTGGGCAACAAGAGCGGAACTCCATCTCAAAAAAAATAAATAAATAAAATATAATACAGGTTTGTTTTAAAAAAACAAAATAAATATATGTCAGCTTGGAGAGACGTGGGGCACGCACCCAACATTGTCTACCAATTTTCATGATCGTTTCTTTGTACATGCTGCTGCTGCCATTGGAGTCCCTATGCTTTCTCTTGCTGAGGCTGTCAGTTGGAAGATGAAATTATAAAAGTATATTATTCTATCACAATGCAGTTAAGGTAGAAATCAGTAATTTCTTTATAGCAAAACTTACAGGATACAACTAAAGCCATGCTTAGCTATACAGTATATGTATTAGAAAAGAAGAAATATTAAAAGATTAGTGATGTCAGCATCCATTTCAGGAAGTTAGGAAAAGAATAGCAAAGTCGGCCGGGTGCAGTGGCTCATGCCTGTAATCCCAGCACTTTGGGAGGCCAAGGCAGGTGGATCACCAGGTCAAGAGATCAAGACCATCCTGGTCAACATGGTGAAACCCCATCTCTACTAAAAATACAAAAAATGAGCTGGGCATGGTGGCGCGTGCCTGTAATCCCAGCTACTCAGGAGGCTGAGGCAGAAGAATTGCCTGAACCCAGGAGGCGGAGGTTGAAGTGAGCCGAGATCGTGCCATTGCACTCCAGCCTGGGTAACAAGAGCGAAACTATGTCTCAAAAAAAAAAAAAAATAGCTAAGTCCAAAGAGAATAGGAGAGCAAGTATTAATAAATTAAGAAACCAGTATAGAATACAAAAGAGCAACAAACTCAGAAGTTGATTTCTTAAAAATTTTAGTAATAGAAATAGTTATATAAATTAAATTGATATAAATTTATATAAATATGGTTAGTTATATAATACACCATTAATATTAGCAATATCTACCAAAAGTAAAGTTATCTTTTGTCTCATCAACTTTTAGGAGTCTACCTTACACCTCCACAAACACAAACCAAAATATGCAGAGATCATGGTATATCCACACAATGAGTACTATAAATTTATTTAAAAGAATGTGCTAATAAGGGATACATTTTTAAATGCAAAAAACAAAGTGCATGGTAGGTATGTAACTTTTTGTATAAAAAAGGAGGGAAAATACCAACATACATATAAACAAAAAAAAGTATCTATACATATATATATGCAGATATAGGCCAATGCATATGAGAAAATTTGTTGTATACTAAGTATAGCATTTTAGATCATTGAGGAAAGAATAGGCTATTAAATTTTGCTAGGTCAAGTGATTATATGGAAAAAAATAAAATTAGGTTGCTCATACCCTGCACAGAAGTTAATATCGGGAACATTGAAAATATGAAGAGCAAAACTTTTAGAAGGAAATACAGGAAAATACCTTTATGACTTCTGGGTAAGAGAATGTTTCATAAGTAAGACAAATAAGCACAAACTATGATGTAAAGTTACATATTTTACTTCATTAAAAGTAAAACTTGGCCTGGCACAGTGGCTCACACCTGTAATCCCATCACTTTGGGAGGCTGAGACAGGTGGATCATGAGGTCAGGAGTTTGAGACCAGCCTGACCAACATGGTGATACCCTGTCTCTACTAAAAATACAAAAATCAGTTGGACATGGTAGTGGGTACCTGTAATCTCAGCTACTCAGGAAGCTGAGGCAGGAGAATCACTTGAACTTGGGAGGCGGAGGTTGCAGTAAGCCGAGATTGCACCACTGCACTCCAGCCTGGTGACAGAGCAAGACTCCATCTCAAAAAAAAAAAAAGTAAAACTTGTACCCTCATGCCAAAGAAAATCCAGAAAGAAATAAAAAGATAAGCCACGACTGAGAAAAGTAGTTTGCAAGGTATATTATTAACAATAGATTAATGTCTAGAGTGTGTAAAAAACTTCAGCAAATCAGCAAGGAAATAAAAATAACCAGTAGATCCTAACATGCAAGTTATGGCAGAAGAAGTCCCAATAGCCAATAAATATGAAAGAAATTCAAATTTATACACTAATCAGGGAAATGTACATTAAAATTGCAATGAGAAAATGAAAAATTTTTTTAATTTTAACTGCAATGGAATATCATGTCATAATCATCAGATTAGTCTGCAAGATTAATGGATCTTGCAGTATCCATTAAAATAGCAAATACAGGTCGGGCGCGGTAGCTCAAGCCTGTAATCCCAACACTTTGGGAGGCCGAGGCGGGTGGATCACGAGGTCAAAAGATCGAGACCATCCTGGTCAACATGGTGAAACCCCGTCTCTACTAAAAATACAAAAAATTAGCTGGGCACAGTGGCGTGTGCCTATAATCCCAGCTACTCAGGAGGCTGAGGCAGGAGAATTGCCTGAACCCAGGAGGCGGAGGTTGCGGTGAGCCGAGATTGCGCCATTACCCTCCAGCCTGGGTAACAAGAGCGAAACTCCATCTCAAAAAAAAAAAAAAGATAAAATAGCAAATACATACACCCTTTGATCTACTTTTAGGAAATTATCTTACAGATACTTAGACATTTGGGAAGTGATTCACGTACAAGAACACTTATTGCTGCATTTCTTACCATAGCAAAATAATGGAAACATCCTGAATTTCCATCAATTTCTGTCTTCTTTTTTTTTTTGAGATGGAGTTTCACTGTTATTACCCAGGCTGGAGTGCAATGGCACGATCTCGGCTCACCGCAACCTCCATCTTCTGGGTTCAAGCAATTCTCCTGCCTCAGTCTCCCAAGTAGCTGGGACTACAGGCGTGCACCATCATGCCCAGCTAATTTTTGTATTTTTTAGTAGAGACAGGGTTTCACCTTGTTGACCAGGATGGTCTCAATCTCTCGACCTTGTGATCCACCCGCCTCGGCCTCCCAAAGTGCTGGGATTATAGGCATGAGCCACTGTGCCCTGCCCAATTTCTGTCTTCTATAAGTTATAGAAATTGTTACAGTGGGACACAGAGGCTCCTCTGTATGTACTGAAATGGAACTAATTACAAGTTAGATTAAATGAAAAAAGCAAAGGGCAAAAAAATATAAAATTTCCCTTTTGTGTTATTGTGAAAAAAGCAAGGCGATGTATGCTTGTACTTTTATGTGCATTAGGCTATCTGGGGAGAGAAACGGGACAGACAGATAACAGATAATCTTTACGCTGGACTCCTATTTTGTACTGTTAAAAAATATTTTAACCAGGTATATGTAGTACATATTTAAGAAAGTAGTAAATAGTTGTTACTGGCTTGGTGCACTGGCTCATGCCTGTAGTCCCAGCACTTTGAGAGGCCAAGGCAGGAGGATTGCTTGAGCCCGGGAGTTGGAGGCTGTAGTGAGCTTTGGTTGTGCCACTGCACTCCAACCTGGGTAACAGAGTGATACCCTATCTCAAAAAAAAAAAAATTGTTACTCTACTTTAAGCATAGGATCTGGAATTATACTACCTGGATTTAAATCCCAGCATCCATTTTTATTGGCTCTATGAAGTTGCACAGATGGCTTACCATTCCTGTATACAATTTTAATCATCTATAAAATGTCAACCTTAATATAATGCCTGTACCTACCTCATAAAGTTGATGTGATGTTTAAATCTATTTAAACCAGTGAGCACCTTGCTCAGCACATACAGTAAGTACTCAGTATGTGTTAGTTATTTTTGTAGTTTTTAAGTAGCACAGAGGTATCATAATACTGGATAGTGTGGTTGTACATATCAGGAAGTCCAGACATCTTGTGTAAACTTTGGTTGTTATAAACAGTTTCAAAAACGTATGGTCATATAGCAGAATAAAACCAAACAAAATTCTCATAAATGCTATCCTTCTGAATTTAGCAGCTCTATGGATTAGCAAAATGTGTTGTTTTCTTCTGATAAATGTTATATTTGTTTTCTTTTTAGAAATGTGAACATAATTTGAGCAAGCCAGAATTTAACCCAACATCAATCAAATTCAAAATCCAGCTGGTTGCTGTGTGAGTATTTTGGGATTAGTGTTTTCAGTTATTGTTTTGAGTAATTTTGGTTTATTCTTCTTCCCCAGTGTGAAGTGTGTTTACTCCTGGCCTAAAACAAAACAAAAAAAAATCACATCAAAATAATCTTGACATTCTGTTCCTGTTTAGGTTTTGAATTCAGTTACATGCCATGAAGTTTAAGATAAATCTATAGACATAGATTCAGATGTGTTGGTGTCAGGGACACAGTGACCTAGTATGATCTGGGGCAACAAGTTATGTTATTTGGTGGAGAGTCTCTAGTCTTTCATTACAAATTATAAAGTATCTGCGTTTGGGAATAATCCTTCAAAAAATTTAAAAGTAATAACGTATAGCTGATTAAGGAGTATCCCTGTAACTGTTCATTTTTTACCTGTGTTATGATAACACTTCATTGACTAGGGTAACAGTGATTAAGTTATTGTTAACTCTCTGGGACTTATAAGTAGAAGAGAATTTTGTGTTTAAAAACTACTTATCAGGCTGTCTGAATAGTCCTCATTAGAGACAAATACAGCCACTTAAAATTTACCCAGTGTTCATCTAATTAAATGTAAACTTGGCCGGGCGCGATGGCTCAAGCCTGTAATCCCAGCACTTTGGGAGGCCGAGGCGGGTGGATCACGAGGTCAAGAGATCGAGACCATCCTGGTCAACGTAGTGAAACCCCGTCTCTACTAAAGATACAAAAAATTAGCTGGGCCCGGTGGCGCGTGCCTGTAATCCCAGCTACTTGGGAGGCTGAGGCAGGAGAATTGCCCGAACCCAGGAGGTGGAAGTTGCGGTGAGCCGAGATCACGCCATTGCACTCCAGCCTGGGTAACAAGAGCGAAACTCTGTCTCAAAAAAAAAAAAAAAAGTAAACTTTTCATATCTCATCATACTTTATAATACATTAATTTTTTAAATTACCTGGCAAACAAGAAAAATATTTTCAAAATTAGGAAGGTATTGTCTAGCTTTGGAGTGAGAGAGCCCTTCTTTAGCAAGGCAGAAAACCCAGAAACCATTAAGGAAAAGAAACACCTTTGACCTTAGCAAAAAGAAATAGGCATTATAAAAGATGAAATTAAAGCCAGGCTTTTGAATGTTGACTCAATAAACAATGAAATGAAGGCAGAAATAAAGGTGTTCTTCAAAACCAATGAGAACGAAGACACGACGTACCAGAATCGCTGGGACACATTTAAAGCAATGTCTAGAGGAAAATTTATAGCAATAAATGCCCACATGAGAAGCAAGGAAAGATCTAAAATTGACACCCTATCATCAAAATTGAAAGAGCTAGAGGAGCAAGATCAAAAAAACTCAAAAGCTAGCAGAAGACAAGAAATAACTAAGATCAGAGCAGAACTGAAGGAGATAGAGACAAAAAAAAAACACTTCAAAAAAATCAGTAAATCCAGGAGATGATTTTTCAAAAAGATCAACAAAATAGACCACTAGCCAGATTAATCAAAAAGAAAAGAGAATAATCAAATAGATGCAATAAAAAACAATATGGGGGATATCACCACAGATTCCACAGAAATACAAACCATCATCAGAGATTACTACAGACAACTCTATACACGTAAACCAGTAAACCTGGAAGAAATGGATAAATTCCTGGACACTTAACACCCTCCCAAGCCTAAAACAGGAAGAATTTGAAACCCTGAATAGACCACTAACAGGGGCTGAAGTTGAGGCAGCAATTAATAGCTTACCAACCAAAAAAAGCCCAGGTCCAGATGAGTTCACAGCCAAATTCTACCAGATGTACAAAGAGGAGCTGGTACCACTCCTTCTGAAACTATTCCAAACAATCCAAAAAGAGGGAATCCTTACCAAATCATTTTGTGAGACCAACATCATCCTGATACCAAAACCCGGCAAAGACTCAACAAGAAAAGAAAACTTCAAGCCAATATCCATGATGAACATAGATGCAAAAATCTTCAATAAAATACTGGCAAACCGATTGCAACAGCATATCAAAAAGCTTATCCATCACGATCAAGTAGGCTTCATCCCGGGATGCAAGGCTGGTTCAACATACACAAGTATATAAACGTAATTCACCACATAAACAGAACCAAAGACAAAAACCACATGATTATCTCAATAAATGCAGAGATGGCCTTCAACAAAATTCAACAGCCCTTTATGCTAAAAACTCTCAATAAACTAGGTATTGATTTTACAATAATAAAAGCTGTTTATGACAAACCCAGAGCCAATATCATTGAATGGGCAAAAACTGGAAGCATTCCCTTTGAAATCTGGCACTAGACAAGGATGCCCTTTCTCACCACTCCTATTCAGTATAGTATTGGAAGTTCTAGCTAGAGCAATCAGGCAAGAAAAAGAAATAAAGGGTATTCAAGTAGGAAAGAGGAAGTCATATTGTCTCTATTTGCAGATGACATGATTATATATAAGGGTAGAAGACCCTATAGTCTAAGCCCAAAATCTCCTGAAACTGATAAGCAACTTCAGCAAAGTCTCAGGATATAAAATCAATGTGCAAAAGTCACAAGCATTCTTATACACCAATAACAGACTTAAAGAGAGCCAAATCAAGAATGAACTGCCATACCCAATTGCTACAAAGAGAATAAAATACCTAGGAATACAGCTAACAAAGGATGTAAAGGACCTCTTCCAGGAGAACTACAAACCACTGCTCAACAAAATAAGAGAAGACGCAAACAGATGGAGAAACATTCCATGCTTATAGTTAGGAAGAATCAATATTGTGAAAATGGCCATACTGCCCAAAGTAATTTATAGATTCAATGCTAACTTCACAGAACTGGAAAAAACCACTTTAAATGTCATATGGAACCAAAAGAGAACCCACATAGCCAAGTCAATTCTAAGCAAAAAGAACAAAACTGGAGGCATCACGCTCCCTGACTTCAAACTATACTACAAGGCTACAGTAATCAAAACAGCATGGTACTCGTACCAAAACAGAGATATAGACCAATGGAACAGAACAGAGGCCTCAGAAGTAATGTCACACATCTACAACCATCTGATCTTTGACAAACCTGACAAAAACAAGCAATGGGGGAAAGATTCCCTGTTTAATAAAAGGTATTGGGAAAACTGGCTGGTCATGTGCAGAAAGCTGAAACTGAACTCCTTCCTTACACCTTACACTAAAATTAACTCCAGATATATTAAAGACTTAAACATAAGACCTAACACCATAAAAACCTTAGAAGAAAACCTAGGCAAAACCATTCAGGACATAGGCATAGGCAAGGACTTCATGACTAAAACACCAAAAGCATTGGCAACAAAAGCCAAAATAGACAAATGGGATCTAATTAAACTCCAGAGTCTCTGCACAGCAAAAGAAACAATCATTAGAATGAACTGGCAACCAACAGAATAGGAAAAAATTTTTGCAATCTACCCATCTGACAAAGGGCTAATATCCGAAATCTACAAAGAACTAAAACAGATTTACAAGAAAAAAACAAACCCATTCAAAAGTTGGCAAAGGATATGAACAGACACTTTTCAAAAGAAGACATATATGAGGCCATGAAACATGAAAAAATGCTCATCATCACTGGTCATTAGAGAGATGCAAATCAAAACTACACTGAGCTACCATCTCATGCCAGTTAGAATGGTGATCATTAAAAAATCTGGGACAACATATGCTAGAGAGGATGTGGAGAAATAGGAACAGTTTTACACTGTTGGTGGGAGTGTAAATTAGTTCAACCATTGTGGAAGACGGTGGTGATTCCTCAAGGATCTAGAAATAGAAATTCCATTTGACCCAGCAATCCCATTATTGGGTGTATATTCAAAGGATTGTAAATCATTCTGTTATAAGGATACATTCACACGGATGTTCATTGCAGCACTGTTTACAATAACAAAGACTTGGAACCAACCCAAATGCCCATCAGTGATAGACTGGACAGGGAAAATGTGGCACATATACACCATGGAATACTATGCAGCCATAAAGAACAATGAGTTGGTGTCCTTTGTAGGGACATGGATAAACCTGGAAACCATCATTCTCAGCAAACTGACACAAGAACAGAAAATCAGACACCGCATGTTCTCACTCATAGGCGGGTATTGAACAATGAAAACATATGGACACAGGGAGGGGAACATCACACACTGAGGTCTGTTGTTGGGGACTAGGGGAGAGACAGTGTGGGGTAGGGAGTTGGGGAGGGATAACATGGGGAGAAATGCCAGATATAGGTGATGGGGATGGAGGCAGCAAACCACATTGCCATGTGTGTACCTATGCAACAGTCCTGCATGTTCTTTACATGTATCCCAGAACCCAAAATGCAATTAAAAAAAAAAATATATATATATATATATATGAAATTAAAGCCAGGAACAGTGGCTCACACCTGTAATCCCAACATTTTGGAAGCCTGAGTCAGGAAGATCTCTTTAGCCCATGAGTTCAAGACCAGTCTGGGCAACATAGTAAGACCCCATCTCTACAAAAAATTTTTAAATTAGCCGGGTGTGGTGGCATATACCTGTAGTCCTAGCTACTTGGGAGGCTAAAGTGAGTGGATCCCTTGAGCCCAGGAAGTTGAGGCTGCAGTGAGCTATGGTTGTGCCACGGCATTCCAGCCTAGATAATGGAGCAGGACTCTAAGGAAAAAAAATTTAAAAAGACAAAATTAGCATCAAAGTCCTGAGACAAATAGTAAAGCAAGAAAGAATATTTGGTAGTTTTGATAAAGTTTAATATCCCAAGTATAGAGAATTCCGGAAATTGAAAAGATAAAAATAGAGGGAGGCAGTAAAGTGGAATGTGGAACAAGGGATTTGAACAGGTAGCTTTTGCAAGAGGAATTTCAAATGGTCAGAAGATAGACTGTATATGGAAAGAAATTAAGACTTGATAGGAAAAGTTTTAAAAAGTAATTAGCAACTAGTGCTCATGAGAATGTGGGTAAATTTTTTTGTACATATTTGCATACATCGTTGGTAGGATCTTGAATTGCTAGTCTTTTTGGAGAGTGGTCTGGGAATATCAAAACAAATTACATAGACGTTTTAACCCAGCAATATTATCTCAGGAATGTATTCTGTAGAAATAAAAGCACCAATATATAAAGATAAATTTCCAAGGATGTGTATTAGAATATTTTAATGGCAAAAAGCTGCAAACAGTTTAACCAACAGTTAATCATTATCAAACTGATTAACCATTAACAAGGAAGTAGTTGATTAAATTGAGATAACTTGTACTCTAGAATATTATGCAGCAATTAAAAATAAGTCAGGAAACAAAAAGATTCGGAAGTACATGCCTGGTGAGTCAGAAGGATCTAGGAGGGCCAGGTAGGGAGTCTGTCACTTACTATTTTTGTCTAAACTTACTTCCCTTCTCTCTGAAATGGGAATAATGCCTTCCTGTTGGGGTTCTTAAAAAGAATCAGATGAGTAATTATGTTTGCAAATGCCTTGTAACTCACCATAAAATATGTTCATTTTTCTAACTACTCATATTAATACATGATTAGTTAGGAATAGAGACCTAGGAATAGTACATGTGAGGCCGGGCGCAGTGACTCAAGCCTGTAATCCCAGCACTTTGGGAGGCCGAGGTGGGTGGATCATGAGGTCAAGAGATCGAGACCAACCTGGTCAACATGGTGAAACCCTGTCTCTACTAAAAATACAAAAAAAAATTAGCTGGGCATGGTGGCGCATGCCTGTAATCCCAGCTATTCAGGAGGCTGAGGCAGGAGAATTGCCTGAACCCAGGAGGCGGAGGTTGCGGTGAGCCGAGATCGCGCCATTGCACTCCAGCCTGGGTAACAAGAGCGAAACTACGTCTCAAAA